>JAHWFP010033642.1:4521-58017 GCA_023313725.1 Lithobius niger | reverse complement strand
ATTTCATTTTAGTTTGTGGAAGGGGGAGTGGGTGGGAAGGGGACACGTGTCCTATGGCCAGATTTCACGCTATAATCTCGCTCGTGTTTTTGATCCCTTGAGTGAAAAAACTTCGAGTGTGGAGGCCAAAAAGCAAAGTTGCTTTCCCTCCTTGTATGTTTGTTTGTGATCTTTAGGTCACCACTGAGAAAGCTTGAACAGCTACTTAGCTCGGCTGAAACCTGTAGCCAGTACCCGCCCCAGTAGCGCAGTGGTTAGTGCGCCCGGCTAGTAAACGGGATGTCCTGGGTTCGAGTCCCAGTCGGGGCAGCAGTCTTTTCTTTCTTTCTCAGACTAGTGTACTGTGTATCCTCACAAGGCCAATCTTTAATGCAGACTGCTTGCTTCGTTCGATAAGAGGTAGCAGGGGTAGAATGACATTGTGTTGGGACATTCTGGCAAGGTATGTAATTCATTTTGTGCGTTTGTAGTTTGAGAATTCTTTAAAAAATACGGTAATAGGGTATCGGTATGAATGAAGGTCATACCATTTTAGTTTGTGGAGAGGGGGGGGGGGGGAGTTACGCGGAGTGAATAAACTTAGGTGTGGGCCAGACACGTGACAGTTAGCATGGATAGGATTTCAAGTTTTTATTGCGTTACTTTTTTGCACGCTGTATTTGGTTGTTGGAGTGCGTTCCCGGTCACGTGATCCAGAAGTATCAAAAGTGTGGTTTATCGGGAAAAGTGTGGTGTAACTTGATAACCCACACTTTTTGCGATAACGCGTACTTCTAGTCACGGTTAACGGGATTTAACCTACGGAAATTTAGTACGGCGTTGAGTTAGCGTGACGTCACAGCCGTGTTATAAATTCGGTTAGTATTATAACGCTTAGTTAGAGCTTAGCGTTCAACAGTAACCAAGTGTTTCTCTTCAGTGATACGGAAGGTAACAAATACTAAGACTAGCCTATCATGCATGGCGTGTTGGTGCTGTAAATTGCAGAACGCCATTTGGGAAGAAAGTTACGCAGAATACTACGGAGAGCAAAAAGAATTCGTGTTGTTTTGTTTTTAATTTTTAGGGAGCCGAACCCAAACCGGGCTATCTGCCCCACTACATAGAGTACGACAAGGTAAAATTTAACTCAATAATTATTTTTTTAAATCCCAAAATTTTTGACATGTCACAATCGACATGTCATGATGCCGCTCGCATAAATGATCAAGTTCGAGGGACAGTGCATTCTAGTCTTACGTGTAATGCTAATTTAAGTGCATCTTAGTGTACTAAAAACAATAGCTCTTTCACTTTCGCAGATCGGAGGAAAACAGATCGTTATCGATTTGTCGTATTAATGAGAGATTTTCCTGGATGATACCAAAGGAAAAGTGCTGAGCTGTCCAGTTATTCTTTTATAGTTTCAATACCACCTGAGACATCACGATGTGACAACGAATCAACCAATCCAGAAAGGAAGTCTACATCCACCACCCATAGGCAGAAGATGACTTCCCTAATCTGGACTGATTTAGAAGGTGCTAGACTTTTACTTAGGAAGAAGTTGACTCCGTTTACATAGCAATGGTGGCTTTTAAAACCAGAGGCTTCCTATGGCTCCTCAGTTCTTTGTACGCTACCTTCCGAGAAGTAGTGTCTTAATTTCATGCCTTTATATTGGAATTTAAAAGGACATTCCTCCAAGCGCCATTTTTTTCGATCCTCCACATCAAGTACGGCCCAAATGTTTTATTTACTTACAGTTAGTTAATCCCTAGCTCAAAATCCGTTTTAAAATGACACGTCTTTGAGATTTTCTGTTGAATACTGCGCAATTTTATTTACAGCGGCACGCACGTATATGATGCTTTGCGCGTTTACAATAACCATGACGTTTCATCTCTGTGTGTGCATGTACTAATTTTCTAATAATTACTATGAGATCAAAAATATAAAATATTATTGCGGTAAAAATTAAAATTAATTATTCAAATAGATCGCCGAAGCAAAATTGTAAGACACTAGCCTAGAAAATTATAAATTGTGATGTTAAAATACGAGAATCATTCCGGTTTGTGATGACACGATTAATGCGTTCGTGCGTTCGTCTGTTACGTGCAATGCCAAATGAGACAGTAGCTGCATTCTTCGCTGCGAAGAACGCAGCTACCACCCCAGCCGACCTTGGCTCTGGTAAATGCATGGATGGTGATCAGCGCGTGGCTGTTATTGGCTGGCGGAATGTTATAAGGCAGGCCGGGTGTCCCTTTAAAAGCTCATTTTACTTTTAACTAGCGACAAAAGGGTCTTCAGTCATGACGGCTACCAGGTCAGCCAGTGTCCGTAAGATGGGCTAGTATTGTCAAGTATAGTACTCAGGCCGCAAAAAGGGCTTCTGACAAGGTTTGTCCAGTAGCCTCCTAAAGGCAGACTACGAAGGGGCAGAGGTGGCCTCCTCGCTCAGCAAATTCCAAATTGGAGCTACCCTAACGCAGAAGTATATTTTTTCAATTTAAGTTGACTTTTGGAATTACTAATTTCACCAGATTAAAAAAGGCCTCCGGATTGGTGGGTAAACAGCCACAAAGACATAAAAAATATCAGCAAAGTTTTAATTTTCAGCATGCATTTGATGCCTTATCACATTAAAAAAAACCACTAAAATAAACAAGCAAAAACCCCCACTAAGTGGGACTGGCTATCTGATGGTCGGCCATCTTGGATGTGCCGGAAATTACGCCGTCAGGCGGCAAAAGCGCTCCATGTAGATGCACCAGAAGACTTGGTGCACATAAATTGTGCATAAGCGGAGAAAACAAAATCTTATAATCTAAAAATTATATATAAATTAAATTAAAATAAAGAATCTAAAAAAAAATCTAACAATTAAAAAAAGGGGTAAACATTCTTTTACACAACTGTGATACTGTAAAATGTGATAAAAACTGCAAGAGTTTTGAAGTTGTCAAATGCAATAAATATATGAGCCTATCAATCGATGAAAAAAGGAATTTTAAAGTACATGTTGATTATGGTCGATATTATTTTTGAAATAAAGAAATCCGAATCCACCTCCCAAAACTTTGTTATCTCAAAAGCATACTTATGGACAGCTTTTTTTTTATGGGGGGTGGGGGGGGGGAGGGGCGGCAGGACTGGAGGAAATCGGGGGTAGGGGCGGTAATGGATTTTTCAGGGTCTCTTGATAAGGATTCAAATTTCAGAACCGATATCACAAAATGATCATTGACTAGTCTGGAGGAAAGATTCTTTTTTTTCAGGATGGGGTATAGTGTTCGATTATTTTTGGACCTTCAGCGGAGGTGGGATCAAGAATTTTTTTCAGGGTCTTGAAGAAGTGGAGGACATAAAAATTTGAGAGGGGGGGTGGTTCTTCTCCCCACCGTGTCACCGAAAATTGTGTGGTCCTATTTTCATTTTTCATTTTCTGCCGATTGCTTCCCCCCCCCCCCGCCCCAACAGCTATAAACGTAGCTCAACTAATTTGGAGGGGGCACTCATTCAAAACTGAAAATGGTAATCATATTTTCATTTTCTCCGGATTCTCCCCCACCCACCCCTTTTCTCCAGATTCGCTTTCCCTCCATAGCTACAGATGCAGGATGTACAGATGTATGACAAGATTTAGATTAGGGGTTTGAATAATATCTCTGTAATGTGTGGTGCAGTGGCAACCCGGACCACTGCACTGTGACTGAGGTTGGCGCTAATGACCAAGCTGTCGACGCGCCCTTAAGCCTCATCTCCCCCCCCCCCCTCCATAGCTACAAACATATACCTCAACTGATTTGGGGGGGGGGGGCAAGCCATCAAAAAATTGGTTGGGGCAGTCATCGAAAACTGAAATGGTGATCCCATTTTCGTTTTCTCCGGTACCCCTCCCCCCCCCACCCCGTTTAACTGCGTGGCCGTAACACTCGCAATGCTACTTCGGCTTGGCTGAGCGAGGTATTGGAGAGGGGGGGGGAGTCGTTGAAAAACTGGTGGCCCCATTTTTATTTTCTCCATCCCCCCCTCCCCACACCCACAGTTAAAAAGTTAGGTTAACTAAGACATTGTATAAATAACTGAGTAAAAAACGGTTTCACCATTTAGAAAATAAAATTAGAGCTCGTATCCCGATACTCACAGCCGCCGTGAATGTACACGAATAAAAACGGATTAGAGTTCACTCGAACGCAACGAACTATAATTTGAACTCCAATACTCCAGGAGACAAGGACTGTTTTTGATCAATGGTTATGTAAGAAATTAAGTCTGTTCGTGTGAGTAGGTAGGTATACATGTATTTTGAGTGCATTTATAATTTGTGAAACAAGCAGACTCCTAGTTAAGGCAGTTTTTTTGCCTGTGTTTGTGTTCGAAGGTAGTTTGAGGTGGTTATTTCGAGTTCGTTTGAGTAATTACGTGTTCATTTTGTGTACGTACTTTTATCTTTCAATTTTGTAGCGTTTTGCTGTTTATGACGTCTATTTTGTGTGTGCTTGTTTCCGTTTTGCGAATTGGAGTTCAAATTTTAGTTTGTTGCATTCAAGTGAACTCTAATCCATTTTTATTCGTGTACCTTCGCGGCTGTGAGTATGGGGATACGAGCTCTAATATTTTTTTTTCTAAACGGCGAAGCCGTTTTTGGCTCAGTTAATTTGTTGGCTTTTTTTACTTCCATTTTATTGTAATTGCTACGGTCTGGTCTATCATGTGTCCACTGTCCACCGATTTTTGTTTTCGGAAAAACGGAATAAAGTATGCTTATCTAATATTCAATGTTCAGGTTCCGCCCAAGGTTTGTCCCATGATGATTATTTGATGGCAACATATTAGCGTGTTTCTAGATTTAGCATGTGTCATCTCGATGAGTACTTGATTTTGGATTGTTGCAGTATCATGGCAAACAATCGCGGAAACAATTCAACTGGCTTCCCGAAGCCCGCATTGAAAAAGTAAATAAGTCACATAGTCATGTCGGCCGCCCAATGACTTCGCGCCCTACGGTTTAAAACTTGAATATTTAAGGAAAAATCAAGACCATTTAATTTTGGTTCTCCCAACTAGTTAGCTAACTCAAACAACGACAATGTTCTGCATCATTTATTGAGGCCTACGGCACCCAACCATAATTGTTGCATCTTGTTCGAGTGAGCTATATTGTGCGCTTCACCTATTGTAACCCCATTGTTACGTGTTGCAGCATTGTAACATTTTAACATAGTTAGCCGCTCCGCCTCCTCCTCCTGTCCAATTTTCTGAAATTCTCGTGCGCAAACGAACTCTAATGTACACGGTGTGCCTGCTGTGTAAATAAATAAAAATTACTCCTTTAACATGAAGGATGAACGTTCAGGTAAACTGGAAAATAAAACTATAAGCAAACTAAGAAAATACCCAAAAGATTTTTTTTTAATTAACAAAACTGGACAATTAAAAAAAAAACCACGGATATTAACAACTGCAGTTTTGTTTTAAAAAATCACCTTTTAAACTTAGGCTAGACTTTGTTATCGATTGTTCCGTTGATATTACTGTTTTTGTAAATGTATTCTTGCGTTAAAACACAGTAAGTGCGCCTTCTATGCTTCGCGGTGGCCTTGGACATTTTTTAATGAATAAAAAAAGGGTAGATTCAATTCCCGATTGCTATCAATAATTACGCCAAAACTTTCTTCTTCGGTGAGCGTCTAGGCGCCATCTTTGTATAGAAGTACCACGTGATTCATAATAACCTATCAGGTTGCAGCGTTGCGACAGCATGCTGCCGATAAATAGACTGATCTAGACACACGCTAGTCTCCTCCTCCTCCTCCTCCTGTCGAGGTTATAAACCATTGTAGCACCACGCCATAGCGTCAGTGTCTTACATCTTGAAGCATAGTTGGGCACATTTCAGGTACTTGGGGAAAATTAACAATGTGGTACAAAAGCTTAAATTGTGTTAAAATCGAGAGCAATGACCCACCAGACAAAAATTAACTCGTGTGGGAATGCCTCCTTAGTTGCTTTCAATGCCAAATCTGACCCTCAATAACGTTGAAAATATTTTACTACTAGCTATTTCGCTCATCCTCATAGGGACGCCTTTATTCATCGATACCGAGACAACGGGAAGGCTTCCAGCTATGAAATTTTGGACGAATGGATGTAGTACAATACGAACTGCGAACACTTTATGGTTTGGAGCCTGGGGCGTAAGGAGATGGGCGCGTAAGTACGAAAATATTGTTATAACCATTGTTAGTATTGTCGGCATCGTCTCTCATTGGACAGCCAAAGTTCGGACAATGACAACGTGTATACTGACGTGCGTGCCGAAACACACTAGTGTAGCACGATAAATCTAAACAACGTTGCCAAAGAAATTGTATTCACGTCCAATTCACGAAAAATAAACCAACTTTAAAAACAAAGCAAAATAAACAAAGCCAAAAACTGGTGAAGAGGCCATCAAGTTGAGAGTGGTTCGGCCCTTCAAAGGACTTATATCAACATACCAAAACTAACTAAATAAAACAAATTACAACAAAATTAAAACCAAACCAAAAACATATAAAGAGGTTACTAAGTTGAGAATGGTTCGTCCTACAGACAAAAGGTAGTAGCAAATTGTTGAAAACCAATTTTTTATTGACGTGGCACTTTATTACACATCTGCACGGTAGTGGAGTTGAGTCAATACACAATTTGAAAAAAAGGAGTGATATATCAAAAACCATAACTGGTAAAAGGGGCCGCCAAGTTCCGAATGATTCGGCCCTTCAAAGGAGTGATATCAACACACCAATAACATTCGCCAATTTAATCACACCGAATAAATACTTTGGACGTTAAATGAAAACTTGAACGTTTGCTACCGAAAGTAGCAATGTTCTAGTTTTCATTTAACTGTCAAACTATTATTCGGTGCGATTAAGTTGGCGAATGTTTTGGTGTGTTGATATGACTCCTTTGAACGGCCGAACCATTCGGAACTTGGCGGCTTCTTTTACCAGTTTTGGTTTTTGATATGATTTCTATTTCCACGTGCCACACTTTAACAGGGACGCTTCGTTAGAGGGACGAATATGTACTCTAGATAGGTTTTAGCCTTCGCTTGTAACAGAAATCATCCAGGGTAAGCTGCCGACGTATATATCTTATTTTGCCAAAAAGTCTACGGGCCTGCTGTCCTCATTTGTTAAGCATAAATTTCAAACAAACAGACGTACCTAAAACGTTAAAAGCTAAAAAAAAAAAAATATGCCTAAGGCCATGCAAAGGTAAAAAAATGGTTCTCGGGCACAGAAAGAAAATTATACCGCTAATTATACCGAATTTGGTGCGAGGAATTCATTTCTGATGTTGTTTTCACCTTTTAGGGGTCATCTTTTTCTGCAAAGGTTATGGCCAAGGTCACCGAGCGGTAGAAAACAGATGGAACAGGTCAAATAATTAAGACACCTTTAATTCAATACTGAAATTTGTATTTATTCACTGGATCTATATTGCTGCTGATATATATTGCATTGTTATTTCTGAATAACTCAATTAAGAATGATTTCAACATTTTCAAATAAAAATGTCTTTAATGTGTGCATGCAATTTAGTCTTTCCGTGGTAGATTTGTGCAGAACGAGTTATAACGCTTTCCATGGCAGAGTATGACGCACACAACTCCAGCAGAACGGCACCCACAGCATTTAGTGTTGCACTTGTCTGAACACTTGTATGTTTTGAGCACACTTCACGGCAGGGCTTTAGGCATTTTGATGTCAGCAGTGCACCGAAGCATGCTGCCCATCCATGCTCCAATGGTTTTAGTCTGGCATTACATTCGTTGGCTGGAGTGAGCAGGCGATACATCCTATGGACCAGAAATGGACCTCGTTAGATGTGGCCTGTGATCTCACTACTTGTAGGAGGGAGAGCATCAATTTCAAAACTGGCTAAGATATAGTTTTCTTCTCTAAGCTGGTCGAACGTCTCAGAGGTAGTAGCTGGCCTGACCCCTGCCCAGAAACGTACCAAGTACTCCTCTGCTAGTGCTGCATCATGCTTTAACAAAGTGTCTGTCTCTCCAAAGTTTGTCAGATACTGTGCTGGGTCATAGGTCATAGGTGCGTGCTTTGTCCGCACCTTACTCATGCATTCATCTCCGGTCAGTGTGCCTTGATCACTGCTTTGGACAGTGGTCCTTCAAGTTGAGAATCTGCTTGATGCAGTGGAAGCATGCCTTTGTTTCCACCATTGCCATACTGCTGCCACATGTACTGCAACCCCAGAGTTTGGCGGTATGGTGTGTAGTATAATGTAGCATTAATGCAAAAGTGTCCGTGCCATTAGATATTATGATAACTCTCTCACACTGTTTGAAATGAACAGCCTACTGTGCATGAACCACCAGCTGGGCATCTGCCTCCTCGATCCAGTGCAACGGGTCAGGCATCTCCTCACCACCAGACTCTCTGCTGGAAGCACTTCATCATCAGAATCAAGACACCTAGAAACAATGGTAGTATTGCCATATTCCGATTGCATACACTATCTCGAACCAGAAGCTGGAGATTGAATCAGGAGCTGGAAATTCCTCTCGTTTTCCTGAGAAGCCCAGCACTTGTTAAGTTGCTGAAGGATGGGCATTTCTCTGTTAATGCCAATAATATCGATGCTATTGATGCGTCAGTACGATGCATGCACTCCCCTTACTTAAGAAACACCTTAATGTAGGAATCTAGCACGAGATAAATGAACTGTATACTTTCACAGATGCGTGAAGTTGAGGTTAAGTTGGCGTCGATGACCATATCCAGATTACAGAATTGTGCTAGTGGCATCAGTGCCATTTTAAACATGAATTTGACTACAATATAAGTGGAAAGTCTGGACCTCACTTGTTGACGTAAAGTTTAGGTTCAATTTCACCAATAAGTACTAACTTCGTGGTGTGAGTGAGAAGATCACCATCGAACAGTGGGGATGCTGGGAGCACATTGTGAGTAAGTATACCTGCCTGAAGTCCATGCCCGCTCCTTAGCAATGTCCATGTCCTTTGTAACCTCTGACATTTCCATGGATGAGAGTTCGTTCTTCACCTTCTCAATATTTGCTGGTGTCTCCTGAGGTTGGTCGGTGAACCTTGGCACTTTTGACTTGGAGATGGTCTTGCTTATTTTATTGGTTTTCTCGACCAATCTTTCCTGTCTGTATGAGCGGAGAGTATGAAACTTGAGCAGGCATGTAGCCACCTTACGGTCAACAGTCATCTTTGTGTGCAGGTTGTGTAGTGGCACGGGCACATTGACTGCAACTGAGTGTGGATTCTGCACAAGTCTAACAACTTAGACACGTTGTGGTTAAATGTGTGACGACGAGTTCTTCTCAATGCATGTTGCAGATGGCATTCTGTGTGGTTCATGGGGTGGTTACAGGTGACAAAGTTAAAGAGACTAGTGATGGACCCTATCTCGTGGAACAAGGGCTCGAACTCTGCCACACCACTGGCATTATGTGTAGTTCCCACTACTAGTTACCTCCAGGATCCTTGGACACGCGCTGGATGGTCTGCTCAACCTTTATGTAACCTCCGACAGCACAGAACCATCCAGAGAGTTCCTGAACAACCCACTGGCCCACAGAGAAGTGTCAGTAGAGCTCAGGATGTATGAACTCCAGCACTTTCATTTGTTCAAGATACCAAGAACCACAACACGGGTAGTTGATGCAGCCACATTCTGCAAAGATTAGCATAGAATCCTCGACAGTAGCTGCAAATAGATGCCAGTTACCCTCTCTCTCGGATACTACATAATTTTTGATGATGGCAACTAACTACAGCCAAAGACCAAAGAATTGGTAGAGCTCAGGCTTTGCCTCGCACACCTTCTCAACTTTCTGAAAGTCCTGATGCAATTCCTCCACTTGTCCAATCAGGGCCTGAAACTCTGGACAATGTTGGTTTTCATTAAGTTTAATTTGCAGAACCTTCACAATCAGCATACCAGTGAGAGCCCAGACAGAATGCCGTTTTACACTGACTCTGTCATACCACTGGCGCTAATGACCTAGCTGTCGACGTGCCATTAAGCCTCAATCCCCTCCCCCTTTATCACACCAGATCAGAATACTGCACACTCGATCAGTGCATCATCGGAGCCAGAACCTCAGAGTAGTTTTCCCTGCCCCCGAGTAGAAGACGGGTCCAATGGAAAGGGCCCATGCAGAGAAACACATCCTTGAATTTTTTTGTCTCATCCAAGTAGATATCACAAGCAATGGCAAACACACCTTCATCGCACCACAATGCTATTGAAGTTTGGTTTGCGCATACTCTGAACGTTTGTGAGGCAATGTCTGTCAGTAGAGCGCTCAGTGGTGTGTTTTAACGAAATCAATATTTAATCTAACGCGCTTCACAAGAGATTGTTTGTAACCACGGAAAGGTCGGTCATTAGCATGAATGATGTGGATTCAGTCTAGCTAAAATCCAAAGCCTTCACTCTCAATGATTTATAAATTTAGTTTATTATATCGCCCCTCCTCCAAATTACAACATAATTCATGCTTTAAACTAATTTACTTCGAAATTATTACAAAACAAACCATCGTTAGCATCAAACAAGATGTTTTCGTAGCTAGGTCAAGTTTCGTAATGTTAGTGCAACATGGCCAGCATTCTCAGGAACTTGCAACCAGAATGTATTAGTCTTGAGCTGCTTGGGAGCTGCTGGAGATGCAAGTTCCAAACATCGAGGTTTGTTACGTAATAAATTCGTGATAAATTAGTTAAACTGTGAATAATGTCCGAATTTCGATCAAGAAACATCTAATATAATAAGTTGCGTTAATGCTAGACTGAATCCTGATCACGGACATGAATGGTCAACTTTTCCCACGATGGATTTCGGCCTAAACTCCCGCCCTGGACATTAGTAAGATTCCAAAAGGTAATTATAGCTTTTTTAATGCCCACCCCCCCATTTTTATCGAAATAATTTTAGAAACCCACGGGCGTTTACTAGGTGATATACGGAAATCATTTTAGTAATGTGTAATAACAAACTTACTGCAACAGCAACAAAAAAATAGATTTACCTAATGGTGGAAAGTTGGCATATGGTGTGAATTTAGTTATAACTGAATCTGTCAATAAAACAAAATGACCTTGACCATAACCTTTGCTGGAAAAGATGACCCCGAATGGTGAAAACCACATCAGAAATGAATTCCTCACGCCAAATTCAGTATAATTGCAGTTATCACATGTGAGTATGCCTAAAAAAATCCAACAAAGATGAATTTTCATAATGGCCGACAGTGGCCATATTGGATTTGGCCATAGCGCCATTCGGGGCACTCTGGCCGACAAGCACCTCGGTGATTTTTCATGTCTAGGGACCCATTGACTAAGTGGCAGTGAGAAATTCTCTCAACTCCATTTTGAAAACGGGACCACAGGGCTCGTACTGGACTACTATTTGTTCGACATAACTGCCCGAATTGTAAATATACGGATAGTTACCGGTTCGCCCAAAGAAGAACGACAGATAGGACTCCCGTTTTCGGTGCCATGTTTTCAAAAGGTGACATCAACTAGACCAGCTCCGGTACAATTTCTTTTTTATATGGAAGCATAATTAGCAAAAATTCCTAGTCAAGGACCTACAACCCTTCATATGCAAACGATTTAACCATAAACTGTTCAATAACAACACTTACAATATTATTTGCTGGCACGTCTTCTAATCGAAATCATGATAAATCGACTAATATTCAGTTATTTCCGGCCAGACGCTAAGGGTGATAGGCATGACCCGTTCGAATAAACGACTGGAGTGGGATATGACGTCACTAGACAATAGCCCACGACGCGACTGTATTTCAATAACTGCTTTATGCATGCATAAGCAGTTAAAAAATAAAACTTGAATTTTTAACACTGAAGCTACATTACCAGTGGATGGCTTTAAAGACATATCCCCCCTAAACCATAAGCAACTGCCCATAAACCATATCACATAAACCATAAACATATGCACCTTTTACTTACTAATTAAAGACGGGAAGCCAAAGGCTCAACAAGAGTTAAATAAATACAGATAAGATGGAAACCTATTTATATTGCCTTTTGGACTTATATGTCAGACTGTCTCAGCGGTAGGGCCGCGCCCTTTGATTTCAAGGGTCGTGGATTCGATTACCTGCTCAGGGGCAACGTGAATAAACTGAATACACTGGGCATCTGTATTCACTTTACTTACTCACAGTGAGAACTCGTTTGAACCTCTGCAAAAGGTCAAAAGAAGAATGAGACGTGCCAACGACGTGGAACAGAAAGCTTCGACACATTGTTATACTCAGGGAGCTTGGATTATACCCAGCCTTGATAGGGTGGGCCCACTTACTATTTCGCTTTATCGCGAGAAACCGTGCGAGATTTTGAGAGCTGCTTCAAACGCGTCTGACGTCTCTCCTCCCATTTCGCGCCATTTTACTGATTCTTGCATCTCATTGGCTTTTGATTTTGCTGATCAATCGACACAAAATTGGACTAACAAACGAACGAGTACTCATCATCAAACGTAAACCGGACCGCTTCAATTGTTTAAATTGTTTTAAAGTGTATTAACCTACCAGTACAATCGACAATGCATCTGAAAATCGCGACGTTGTTATTGTGGGAGTTGCTAGCCATAAGTGTTATTGCGTGCAACAGCACACGCTACGAAAATGTCGTTTTAGGCACTGCATAACGCTATCATGTAATGGAAAGTTGGGGCGGCCGGTTCCGGGTGCAGAGGAGTTGCCAATTTTCGGCAGGGCTGAGGGTGTTCGTGGCGGATCCGTATTTAGGGAAGTAATCGTGGGTGAACTTCTCCCTGAGCAAGTTCGGCCACGGTATTGCTTAAGCGCAATAAATAAACGTCAGAGGCTTAGAAAATCGTGGATCGTTACGGCTAGTACATTTTAGGAAAATCACACAGAAACAGTTTTGTTTTGGGGACTGTTCATCTCTTTCCTCTTGTTTTTATTCATCAATGACACATGGAACAACATGGCAACAGTTACTCAGCCCAACGTGGCCTTTTAGAGAGGGGGAGAATTAATACTTGGTTCGCAAGTAACGGAGTTAATATGAGTGGGCGTCCAATGAATCTGTCACTGTCGGGTTTTGGCTTTTCACCTTACATCTAAGAAGGATGAAATGAATGAACTTACAATTTGTGGTCTTGGGGTCCAAACTTCGGAGCGGTTAACAGAGCACAAATGGAGTTAAACACAGGAAAGCCCACAAAAGGTAAATTATGGCGACAGCAGGTCGGTCAGTCCCTTGGAAATCAGCATTCCGTTCCTTTCCTCATCACAGCTTTAAGGGAAGATAAAACAAAACTCAGACATGAGTATAGTTGGGCCACAACCCAAAAAGGAGCCAACTGTTGGGACAGAGGAGAGATTAGGAACAGATGTTTCCAGAAAAAGTAAACAGAAAAACAACAATACCACTAAACAATGGTTACTCAGGACTTATAAGATCATTATTGTAACAAAGAGAGGTGATGGGAGAAAGCTTGTCAGAGCTTGAATTGGATGTTGGGGTGTTGCACTGGGAGCTGTTATGACAAGGACAAGAGTCCCAGACAGAGGAGCAGAAGGGAACTGTCTAACATTTCCCCCTCGAGGGCTGACAAGGTTTTTCCCATAATACAGTTGGTTTCGTTACACAACATTATAAAATAGTAGGGTAGAAGAATAGGCAAGCATAACAGGGGTGTTCCCCCCCCCCCCTCGTGGGCATGAGAAGGGGCAAGTCCATATGGGTAGTAGAGCCATGGTACCGATACACACCTCATACAGAAGGAGACAGTATGTTCTATCTAAGAAGACAGCATAAACGTGGCTTCTGACGAGAGCGCAAAGTACTGCATAAAATGACACATAGCTACTAACAAGAGCTAGTCGTATAAGGTAAGGCAGCTTAGCTTCTAACAAGAGCTACATACATTTTTTATTCAGGACCAAAGCATAGCATCTAACAAGAGCTACAAGTCAAGATAGGTACATACTGGTGATAAAGAGGAAAACAAGAGAGAGGATAGTGTTAAGAGAGCCAGTCGGAACGCTTTGTTAAGAGGGAATAAGCCTTAAGGAATGTATTAGTTAGATTAAATACCAAAAGCTTGGGTTAAACAACATCAGCAGGAAATACACTGTGAGCATTAAGAGGACTTAGGAGAGTGAAGTAAAAACATTCAGTAGATGTGTAGCACTCACTGGCTTGGTAAAGATATCGGAAACTAAATCCTCACTCGCCACATAGCAAAGTTCGAGTTTCCCGGCTTGGACCAAATCGCGAAGGAACCAAAGTTTTCTAACATAATGTTTAGTTTTTGGACCAAAGAAATCAGTGACTGGCTGTCGGTGGATAGACAGAGAGGAAGGTACGGCGGACGGACCAGTGATAGCTCTGAAAGCAGCTCGAAACTCCATATAAGTTCCGTAGCACAGTCAGTTGCGGCAACCAACTCGGACTCCATACTGCTCAAACACGTAACGCTTTGCTTCTTGGCCTTCCAAAAGACAAGGCAATCAAACACGGTGATTATGTAGCCGGAGAAACCCTTCCCGTCGAAAGTGGTACTCCAGGAGGCATCGGATCAACCAGCAAGTCCCGGCTTACCTCCCCATTGGTAAACCATTCGATAGGAGCGGGTAGTCTTGAGGTATTTGACCACACGTTTGGCGGCTTCAAAATGCATAGTCCTGGGGGCATGAGAGAAGCGGGAGAGTGAACAGACAGGGAATGCAACATCCGGTCGTGAGACCTCAGCGATATATTGGAGGGATCCAATAATTGTCTGGTATGCCGCCACGTCGTAGGGTTGAGAATGTTCAAAGTCATCCAGACTCTGGGATAGCACCATGGGGGTCCGGACAGGCTTGGAATCTTGAAGCTTAAAGGCTTTGACGACCCGATCAATGTACTTACACTGGGATAGAGAGATTCCAATCTCATTTGCCTCAAGGTAGTATCCAGGTATAGAACATTCGAGGTTTGGATGAATGTGAAGTATCGGTTAATGTCCGCAGCAACTTCGTCCATCAAGGAGTCATCCCAGCTCGCTAAACAGTCGTCCACATGGGCACACATCACCATGAACCTTTCATCTCTTCTCAAGAGGAACACACAAGGGTCACTTCCTAATTGATGAAGCCCGCACTTCAAAAGTGTGTCCTTAAGGTGTAGAAACCAACACCGGCCTGAAGAAGGAAGACCATATAAAGCCTTCAACAGGTGGCAAACGACGTCACCGGGTGGGGGAGGGGGGCGAGGGCAGCCTGCTGGTGGTGCTAAATAGGCTTCAATGTCCAGTTTAGACCGGATGTAGGCCGAGGCTACATCATAGGTCCTTATAGAGTATGACCTGGATGCGGCGATGCTTAGGATGATTTTCAGCGATTGTGCTTTCACAACAGGCAAATCGCTATGCAAGAAGTCAATGCAGGGTCTTTGATTTGTGCCACACGCGACGAGTCTTGCCTTGTATTTTTGGAGCGAACCATCTGCATTATAATTCCTGGTTAAAACCCATTTGGACCGAAGTATCTTCTTACCCGGAGGTCGGGGAACGAATTCCCAAATTGCAAGGTCTTCAAGCATTTGGGGTTCGGCTTGGATAGCCTTTTTCCAGTGTTCGTGATCGTCTCGCTGCATAGCCTCCTTGAAGGTCGCGGGATTGTTGTCAGGTGGCTGTGCATTTACACTCCCACAAAAGGCCCAAGATGGGTGCGTGTCCCACTGGTAGGTCTAGTTCGCACTCATCGTTGCCCTCATCCATGAGTGGATCACTCAAGTCAGGTTGCAAAAACTTTAGGTCAGAAGCTGGCACAGCCTCAGGTAACATCGTCTTCGACTGGGAGAGGGGAACATCAACCTGCTCCAATAGTGTTGAGTTCGGGAGGAGACGTGAGGACGAAGGTTCATAGTGGAGATGTGGCGATTCCCCACACTGTACTTCGATGACTGGACCAACTATGGATGCAGGGTTTATGTCTGACTCGCGCCCTGGTGGCGGATTAAGGGAGAAGACTTGAGGGCGACGGACGGGCTTGGAATGTCCTAGGGTTACTTGGTTTATCTTAGGTTTCTTACGTTTGGGTGGAGGCACTTGCATGGTGTAGGTCTCGAAGAGGTTGCCACTCTCCGCAAAAAAGAGATTGAGAGAGTAGGGAGGTTCACTAGAACGAACGTAGACACCCCTCGTCGGGTGTTACAATTGTATCCTGAACGCAGTAACATCCCCAGTGAAATGAGATTCGTCCTCGCATTCGGGACAAGGACGACGTCTCGGAGCATAATAAAATTCTTGTAGAGTGTACCATCAGAAGTCATTCCAATGATAGATACGTCTCCGACACAATATCCTATAGCAAATGCTCCATTTGTTGTGAGCTCAACACGGACTTTACCGCAAGCGCTAAGTCGCAAAGGGCGGTCTATCCTATTCAAAAAAGTGGCCGTTGCATCGCTGTCGAGGCGGTAAAGCGCACGGTCCTTGGAGGAAGTAATCTGCTCATCACTCAGACGAAACCCATATGCTACAACACTTTTCATTGTAAGAGGGGTTGGAGTCACACAGGAAAAATCGAACCATCAATTCTCCAAATTCAACAGGGTTGACCACAACAAGAGGCGCCATACGCTATGCCACTCATATGGACTCTTCTTGTAAGAAACGGATCGCTCAGTTTTGCTCAATCGCTCAATTTTAATTATTAAAAAGGAAAAGGAGGAAAAAAACGAATAAAAGGGACTAAGACACTGAACTAATCACAAATAGTCGAATCGGTTTCATTCAAATGGGAGGAAGGCGAAGAAAAAGGCAAAAATATTGGGTTGTAAAAGTTGTGATATGAAGACAAAAGTGGAGGGAGGAATGTTAAAAGATAATGGGTAGTTTCCCATGCCACGGGGAGAAGGAAAGACCTTACAAACGAAGTATCTTGTATCTAAGTGCTTGAGTCTACATGAACTCCAAGTGCAGAACCTTGAAATCATGATTTTAAAGCAAAAAATCCTAAAAAGACAACAATTATCACTTAGTGGTCTTAATATCAATTAAATATCAACCAAAGAGGACAGTGCAACGTTAAAATTCACTTAAAACATGATTTAACAAGTCAGTAGAGAGTAATCAAAGTTCGGTAGTACTAGTGTGGTTCTAGATAAAAAAGAACAAAAAATTCAAAAAAGGTTTGGGATGCAGTGTAAACGTTAGGAGATTAGTTTTACATGATAAAGAAAGGTCAGTACTGGGTCGTGAGTTGATGTTTTATTTAAATTGGGGGTCATGATAGGAGTTCCTGCATATACCATTTAGCAAAATGTAAGTTAGCAAAAGGAAGGAACAACATCTACATGTTGGGGTCACATTTACCATTCACCATCTCCTATTGAGGATTGGTTAGACGTGTAAGGGACTACACAAATTCCGATTTGTGTGAGAGGACCAACTAGCATTTGGTTAGTTTCGGATGCATGAATAACGCTGGAAGTTAACTTTATAAAACCAAATGGGGTTAGCAAATAAACCCTTACGTGCAAATTCTCATCAAAACTACAGTTATTTCGCTCATTTTTTCTTGTAAACGCATGTAGCATATAACACATTATCAACAAGTGAACAAATGTAAGTGCGAAAACAAAAGGTCTATATATAAAAGTAATACATACAAACGTGGGTAGTACTAAACGTACAAATCTCAGTACTTAATTGCGATTATTGTACACATATTCTAAAAGCATATATTTAGGCATCAAATAGATCTAAAAAAAAAACGTTCATGGTTATTTCTGTTTAGGTTAGATTTTTCGTACAGTAAGACACATTTTAAACACATTCGAGGGGTTGAAATATTGTGTAGTCAGACCAGATTTCGTGTGTCTTCGAGGAAAGTGAGAAAAAAACCAGTTCAACGATTGAATTGATGTGATGTTTTTTTGTGATGTTTGTTGCCTAACTTGGGGCGACACACTGGCGTGTGGCTAGATATGCACAGTTTCATGTTGCCGATTGCATAATGATAGTACGACGAATAATTACGACATTATGTCAGTTTCAGCTGTTAGACACTCTAGGACGACAAGTCCACGTCTCGCACGCGAGTAGAGACTTTCGAAGTAAGCAGTGACTTGCAGACTGAGCTTTAATAATTTAGTCTGGATAGGATAAGGCTTGTTGCAGTTTAAACATTGGCGTAATGCACTTTTATCCCTCGTGGGTGTAAGAAAATAGTGTTAATGACTATATTTTGGGAACTAATATTCATCAATAAAATGCAAGCTGCAAAACATTGGGCTTATTGCTCCTTTTTCTTTAATTATTAACTGAACCAGCGGCTGAATCACTAACATGGGGGGGGGGGAGTAACTGGAGTAACTTTTTTTTTTGCTTTTATAGGTTGGGTTTGGGTCGATAACTAGGACATTCGTGCCAGCCTCAGTCACAGTGCAGTACTCAGGTTATCACTGCACCACGCATTAGATATATTAAACAAACCTATAGGTACGGTAAGAAAATTCACTAGGAAACGTTTTTTTTCTTCTGCTTCTTCATTCTCAGTTTTTTCCTCGGATTGTTTTCCTTCGGCTATTTTCCTACGGTTACCTCCGACGTTTTTATTTTTTTTTTCATTTTTACGGCACATTTTTCCATTGGCTGATTACTGCCCATTCTTTTTTCCCTAGGCATTCGTTTTGCGGAAATCTTTCTCTTTTTTTTCCCCATTGGCTGTCTTTTCCAGGTTTTTCCCTAGACTTATCTTTCCAAGGCTTTTTTATTCCTAATTCAACGTTTCTTGAATGCATTTCTTTAAAACAAAACCGCAAAATTGACTTTCAAGTCGACTTTAAAATAAATATCAATTTTAAAACTGTTGCTCTATGTATCAGTTAGACAACGGCGTTCGGCAACAATGCGGTAAGAAAGCCGAGGTAGATCGAGTGTCCAAGGCCAACAAGAGATCAACAGAGGTTTTTTTTACGGCATTGTTGCCGAACAACGTTGTCTAACACACTTGTACAACGAGACCATTGTTGCGAGTCGCGTTTAGTCTCAAATTCCTGAAAGCCGACTCCATTGTGGCTATACATTGGCGGTGGCCAGCATAGCCAACGATTTGTTTGATGATTCAGATGCGTTGCTGTCTCAAATTCCTTTAAATGTGGAAGGTGAATGTGTTTCGTATGCTACTGATTCGCCAACAGCCTCAGGTAGTGTTAATAATCTTTGTTTTTTCTTCGGGTTCCGTGGCACAGTGCAGTCTTCATGGTAGTAAGACTGCACGGCACTCTCGTCCAACAATGATTTCATTGTTGCAGCCGTGCATTTTCACGAAATTAAGGCACGGCTACAACAATGGAAGAGTTGTACAATTATATTTAACCAACACGGGAAGTGTGTGCCATCCCCAAAAGTGTGGGTTATCAAGTTACCCAACACTTTTACCGATAACCCACACTTTTGACACATCCGAATCACGCGACCGGGAATGCACACACCAACAACCAAATAAACGTAACGCAATAAAAACGTACAAAACTAATTACTTACAATGAACGAAATCCGATTCCTGCAAACTCTCACATGTCTGACCCTCTAAAATTGTTCACTCGCGTTACCTCCCCACCCCCTACTCCCTCCCTCCCTCCCTCCCTCCCTCCACAAACTGAAATGGAAATGACCTTCATTCATACCGATACCCTATTACCGTATTTTTAAAACAATTCTCAAAATACAAACGTACAAAATGAATTACGTACCTTCCCAGAATGTCCCAGCTTTATCCCTGCTGTCTCACATTTCGAATTATTCGCTCCAAACACGATAAACACTTCGATAAACACGAGGAAGCTACAGCGTAAACCGACGCTTGTGTCTATCTCCCCCACCCCTCCCTCCACAAAGTGTGAGCGGAATTGACTCGTCCACCTATCACACACTTTCCCCCTCCACAAACTAAAATGGCATGACCTTCATTCAAATCGAGGAAACTGATGATCAAAGTTTTCTTGAAGCAAATTTCGCAAAACACAAACACGTTTTAATACGAGTTGGCTTGACGTCCCAACCGTGGTATAAAACAGTTATATGTTAGAAACGAGAGGTTATGGATTTTTAACCAACGGAACATTGCGCTACGCCCTCGACCTTTGCATACTCGAGCAGGGCTAATAATCGCATCTGTTGGTTAAAAATCCATAACCTCTCGCTTCTAACCAATAACTATTACTTATAACTAAATGGAGTAATACTTTTAGAATCAATTGAATACCTTACAGATAGGTTTTGTCACGCATAAGGATATTTTTTTTCCTGGGACTGAACACGCCACGCCACTTCTTGGCCTATCCAGATTCCATAAATATAGATTTGCAGTTTACGTGATTGACTGACTTCATTCTGTGTTCAACAAATTTAATTTTTTCAGTTGCAATAGCAGACACCGTATTGTATTTATTTTGCGGTTATTCGTTTATTGAATTTAACAACTTCATAATGTTTAAGGATTTCCCATAACCAGGAAAGATTAATGGATGGAGACTTGTAGTTGCCCCTTCCGAACTGTATAAATTATTTCTGCAATACTGTACGTACCAGTTTTAGAAAAAACAGTTTTGGAATTGCAACGACATGCTACTGTGTTGAAAGTGGTTCCTGCCTGGTAGAGGATTGCAGCAAGACCCCAAACTGGCTTCCAACAAAGTCATTGGTCCTGGATGGTTTCGGCAGTCAAGATCCTGTTTTGCATCATGAAGTTGCTGAATCTGTTGTGCATTGACCCCTCAGATCGGTGCCCCAAGAAGTTGTTTTCAACCCATTTGGCCATCTTAAACACTATGCCGTATGACGTTCAATAATTTAAACATTGATGACTTCAGCTTGTATTGTTGGTATTGCATTGGCATGCAGATTTTTTTCCCATTAGAATTATTTACTTTATCGACATAACCGTGTGTGGTTGGCCTTCAAGTTTATTCTCTCCAGTGGAGAAAAGAAAGCCTTTTCGAGAAATCAAACACTAACCAGGCTCAATAAAGGAGAAATAAACAGACATAAAATCGCTGGAAATAATATTAAGGAAAATTGAAAATAGGCCAACAGCGAAAATCATACACTAGAAATAACGTAGTGGAGGATGTGGCCATAGCGATTAAGGAGCTATGCAAGTGATCTGGGGGCGAACTGGGTTGCCGGTTCGATCCCGGGTCATGCCACTCCGACGAAACGTAAGTGCATAAAGGTGGCTTACTGAACTACGTTATTTCTAGTGTATGATTTTCGCTGTTGGCTTATTTCCAATTTTCATTAATACTATTTCCAGCGATTTATGTCTGATGATGTCACTGCCGGTGACGTGACATCTCATGACGCCACTTCTAGTCAGGCGACATCTGATGACGTCACATCCGGTCGTGCGACATCTGATAACGCCATTTCTGATCGTGCGACCAAAAAAAAATAACGCCATTTCCCCATCACGCGACCCCTACAAAACGGAAGTGATGTTGTTTTCCAAGATGGAGGCTCCCCACGAAAACCGAAAGCAATGTCATTTTCTAGATGACGCTTCCAGTCATGCGATCCATGATGACGTCACTTCCAATCTCCCTTCCCCCCACAACGTTGCGGAACCGGATGTGACATCAATATTGAAACAAGATGGAGGGAATTCCCCATTTTGGTGTTCAGGTCACGGGACAAGATCGACTTCCCTCAATCTCGTGACCCGAGTAAATTTTCCCCCTTCACACCGCATAAATCTACCAAATTCAGCATAAATTCTACCATGTTCAATGAATCGACTAAATAATAAATTAAAGAAATTAAAAAAAAATTAAATTGGGCTATCCAACCATTATATTTAACATTATTACTTTTTTTGATGCAGCACAACACCTCGTCACTCGTGGCATGGACTAATTAAAAGCGAGTAGACGTTTTTTATAGAATTTGACCGTGCATGTCTTACATAGCTCGTTAGGTATCCCCATTCCCAGTTTAACCTTAGTTTTCATCCCCGACCATAGTATGAGTACGAGTATGAGCTAGCATACTAGTAGATAGGTTTACTAGGTGTGTTTGCTTGAAAGTGTTCGTCCACACATTGGTCAATATATCAATCGTTGCAGAAACATCTCTTTCTTCTTTCTTGATTGAGGCATCTGTTGCTTCTCTATATAAGCATCTGCAAGAACTCTGCCCATAGTACATCTGAGAGGAAACAGTTCCTCTCAACAGAAGTTGGACGCTTATTAAATTGTATTGTTCCAGATGGCCCTTGGGTGTCTTTGTTAATAGTCTCCTTCACTTGGTTGACAGGTATCTTCCCAAATGGATTAACTTTTACGACTTTGAAAGGGAAGTCTCCTCTCTTAAAGGATGTCAACACTGATGGTAGTTTTTTTTTCAAATGCCATTATGCCAGCATAATATACTTTAAGATAATGTGCATCGTTGAGATGGTCGTAAGCAAAGGGCCAAGGAATCATCTTTCGACTGCAAGCCAGACACAACGACCAGTTCCTTTCTCTTGTCGCTCGAACTGTCGTCAAAAGAACATCTACTATGTCAAGGTTGGACATCCAAAACGACGAAGATTCTATCTCAACCAGGCTTGCATCATTCATAACTACAGGAATGTGTTCTACCTAAAAATAGGAAATGACATGTAACTCATTAACGGTGCTCCCTAGCATCTTTACCATGGAACATAATTTGTAGCTTACAGTAAGAGTTACATTATTGGTCCTTATCAAAAGGTGTCTAGAATGGGAAGATTCAGAGTTGTGATACCTTTTCCCTTGACAGGGTGAGGAGTAGGATGCTTTGTTGTTTAAAAAAATGAGTGGTGATTATGGGTCGACTCCATAAAATACATCCTTGGCGCACAAATTTTAAAACACGCAATATTTCTGCCCACTCTTGGGGGCCGTTATCAGGCACACACACAGTGCAAATATTTCAACGCACAAGGCAAGCCTGGACAGGAAGGCGACATTCCCTCTTTTCCCTCTTCCTTGACAAAAATTACTGCCTTGTAAGTTAAAAACGGGTCCATAGCTCCGAAATGATGAACCCGAGACACGTTTTCATAGGGACCAATATTGTTCCTCTGACTGTATGCTACAAATTATGTTTAGTGGTCAAAACCGCTAGGAAGCAATGATAGTGAGTTAACTTCGTTTCCTATTTACAGGCGGTAACTGGCATCCGTCATCTTGAATGACGTCATAAATACCAAAAGCTACCCAAAATCAAAAAGTATCACACCAAAACGTTATAATCAAGTAGTGCAGAATCAAATGGCATAGGTGAAATTCACTCCTCAGAGATGAAATAGGACACCCCCTCTGGCTCTAGGACTAATACTAGTGGACGCCTACACGCTTTAGGTTTCAACACATACGTCCCTTTTCATTTTCAGTTATAATTTCTTCCTCCTCTAGCTCCGTCAAAATTTCCATAATTTCATCGACATGAGCATCTCCTCCAGCCATAGTAGTAGCAAGCAATAGTCTTAGTCGATCCACTGGTTCGTTCGCATCATCGTAATACTTGTAATCGACTTTGACGACCGAACCGCTTTTCTCTTTTTCAGGTCCTCCCAAATGGGGCTTGATAATACTCACGTACTCGTAACTGCGATTGGATTTAGGTTTTTTAGAGTCGAGGTCGTTGTTGTGTATATAGCATTGCTGTCTTTTAGAATTGAGGCATATGACACCATCACATTGGGTTCGTAAGTTTTGTACTGCAAGTCCGTTTGCGTTAATAAACTCCATAGCTGATTCCGACCGCGGTACTGCTTCCCACCCAACACTATGTGATTCTCGAATATTTTGACAGGTTTATCACCAATTATGAAGTCTCCCGAGTCCATGTTGTACCTCAATCCAAAAACGTAATCATTGTCTTTTGGCAATTTGAAAAATTTGTGCAAATAATACTTTGATGTCACACCCAATGTTAGACCCCTCAATAGCGACTCTAAAGGGCAAAGCGAGACCTGAGGAGGAAGTTCTAGAGGAGTTGAAACACGTCTCGTAGTGGATGTTGATGGCGTGAAGAATACTCCCGATGATGGAGAGGGTTCTGAGCCTACAGCTTGATTCGCGATGTGTGTAACGAAAACCGAGGAAATTTTTGTAGTTTTTACCTCATGGGGTTGCGCTGAATCACTCTGTGTCTACGGTCAGCTTTGTTCTTTCTCGTCATCAGTATCCTCCTTGTTCTCCTCCTCTGTTTTGGTGACCAAGTTACACTTTGTTCTTCCTCTTCATCCACGACTTCCTCCTCTCGTTCCTTCTCTGACCTCAGCTTTGCAATGGGATCGGCGATACTTTTTAATGAATCAACTATTGGTATGAAAAATTCGCGAAGGTACTCTCCTTCCGATTGTTTTCCTTCTTTTGACTCTGCAAACCTTTCCATCAATTTCTGTCCAAGTTCCACGAGTTTACGTTTATTTTCCATATTTTATTATGTAGCTTTTTTTTTAATTGTACTCGATGTTTCGTCGGCTTGTTGTTATTTATTGATCATGTACTTTAATCACCTTTTATCGTTCATCAGTACTCTTTCTTCTTCCATCATTTCTGCGTATTTCTTCCTCTTTCTCAGTCTGGCTTTCCTTAATATTCGCTTCTACACATTGTTTTTGCTTGTAGGCTTGAAAGGGTTCAAACTTTGCAACTTTTACATTCATGCTGTCTATCCTTATGATACACTACCTTGTCCTATAAACGAAGCCAACGACTTTTCAATTTTCTTACTGGACTCTTCAACTAAGGAAGGTATTTCAACGTCATTGTATACAGCAGTAAACTTGGAGTTAAACCCATACTCTTTTTCATCATCACCCTTTCCGCATTTAATCCAATACATACTTGAAACTTTAGGTTTCGCATCTGCATCACCAATGATGTTAAAAGTTTCGTTAACGGTATTCTCAATACTTGCAGTAGACATAGTGGATTGATAGCAAACTCGCTATTCCACTCTTGTCTGAATATCTGAAAGTTTCCACCAAACACTTTCTGATGAAAGAGGGATCGATCCGCTCCGTAATTGGTTGAAGCGTCAAAGCATCGTGAAAGTTGGTGGAGAATCCGTGACATTGAGGTAAATTGTGCTCCTCATCCAAGTGTAGATCCAAGGCATCACGTTCGCCGAACGTTTCCACACAAAACGTGCAAGTATATGTTTTTCATCATCCCTCTTTCTTTATTACTTTAAAAAAATGTAATCTTACAACATCATAGTCAGCGGCAAATCGACGGATTTATAAGTCAGTTTTGATTTGCCGTTACATCTGGATGAAACCAACAACCTTTTTTAATATTCCGTTGACGATGGCCTTACCAGGAAATCATTTGAAATACCGATAAGAGCGTACAAAATTTCGGACCTGAATACTTACATTAAAGATAGGTTGTCGAATGATGGACAAGACGATGCGGTCGAATTTAAACCAAACATAAATACTTTGAGATGCGTTCTGAAAATAAAGAAGCCGCAGTTCAAGGTATTGTTTATCAGTGAACGAACATTGAAAGAGTTATTGGGATTAGCGGACACAGCTTATGCTCACGGACGTCACGAAGAAGTAAACAACGTACACATACTAACTCTCAACAGCATTCTGGTTCATTTGGATATCATAGTGGCATCGTTCGTCAATAGGCAGACCGTACCCACGTTTTACAGCTTTTTCCCCAACATATCTCTGGGTTACAAGACCGTTCAAACCCCCCACAATTTTGTGTATTTGCCAGTAACAAGGCATGTAATTAGCGATACAAGACTCTGGCTACGGGACCAAAACAATCACCCCTGAATTTCCGTGGTGAAACGGTGACAATTTGACTCCATCTCAAATCGAGTTAAGAAAAACAGGACCATGAACGTATTTAGACAATGCGCGCTCCCCCATTCTTCCCATCACGGAGGAGCCATCAAAAAAGATGAGGATGGATGAACTGGAACTCCATAACCAAGCTTTCTGGAACTTGTTGAGTAAAGAAAAAAAAGAGAATAAAATGTCAATTTCTATAGGGCAAGAGTACCTAGAATTAGCGGAACCGTTACAGGTTGATGCGTCGGTGGACTCGTACCAGTATCGTATTAGCCCATCGTTAGCACTAGTTTAAACAGCGTAAATTCGGAGATACTCTTAGTGGTAGAAAACCAGGACGCATTCACTCACCCTACATTAGCATAAAGGGAAAGATTGCGAAATCAGCAGATGGAACGGCGTTTGCAAATGGGGACCCGGTGACGTTGGTAAATAACGGTGTCACATTTCTGTTTATTAACATAAAATATCATCTCAGCGACAAGCTGGTGGACAACTTGAACTCCCTAAGTTACATTTCTACTATGAAAGGGTCCTATCTTGTGGCTCCTTAGATCAGAGTGGGCTGTTGAGCACGGGTTGGAAACTGGATGGTGCAGCCTCTACCAGTGCGGAAGCAGACAACACGGGTTCACCGCTCGTCACTACATGATCATCAAGCAGACCACCCATAAAGGTAGTTTTAGCTTCCTCATACTGGCTTCCTACGTATTGGGCTTCTCCGAAGACTACGACAAAATTATTTATGGTGCCAAAAGGGAGGCAACCTTCCAGGGTGTCACTTCAGAGCACCAGAAGTCCTTCATGGCATGACTGATGTATGGATTCAAAATTTACATGCTTGGCAGAACTGTATCACGGAGATGTGAAGAAAGGTATTTATTCAAGGTTACGGCTGATGAAGAGAAGGGACTGTGTGAGCTCCTTTTCATTGCGATTGCAGGAGGATACATTGAAGCCCGGTTTTATGCTCCCTTAGCTACCTCACTCCAATGAATGACCTAAAGCTGTTGCAGAGACTCCAAACTTATTCAAACATTAACAAGAACATTGCTGATGGTGCTATGCATGAGAAATGTTTAGGACACATGTGATATGTCAGTGAGGAGCTAACTGGCTTGGCATTCTTTGATTCAGAAGTCTCTTGGGATGAAAAAAGGAACATGTAAAATCATTAAAGGAGAGAGAAGGCACCAGAAATCCAGCAAAGAGGATCAAGTTGCAGTATTGTGAAGTAGAAACTCACTAGACTCCCAGTAGTTTTATGACGCAGCAAACAAAAGGTTTCTTAAAAACTCTGGATCTACCCAACAATTTTCTAAAGAAAGACCCTAAAATCTGTCTTGCGGATGAGGAAATTGGTCAACGAAACTGTAAAAGGTTTGAAGGTGGTGAATGACACAGCATTGTTGCTCTCATTCACTAGTTCAATGAATACCTTACGCGAAGTGAGAACCAGAAGTAGTTCTTGTTCCATGTTGTCTCCCAACACCGTAAGCTGTGTCCCAATTCAAAGAAATTCACTGTTGTTTCATCCCTATATACTGTAAGCATCCCTAGGAGATTGTGTAATGTTTAATGTTTGCACTAAAAAAAAGTTAACTTGCTACATCCATAAAAGAAATTAGGGTGCCAATGACCCAATGTGCCTCACTTATGTATTATTTACTGATACGCCTTTAATAGTAAACTTCAAGGTCCGTGAGGCACTTCTCAATGTTAGTCAAAAATTCTAAAAAGAAAATCGGTGATGTTTTTACATCAAATGGAACAAACTGGAGGGGTGAGACTTGAACATTTCAACAACAAAAAAATAAGAGCCACCCTACAGTGCATATCTGCTCGTGGTCATCAATTATATGAAACAAAGCGAACGATTACAGACACGGGAGTAGTGGATGTGGAAGTGAAGATGTGTTTCGGTTCAGCGGTGGAGAGATGTACCAGATGTCATGCCCTCCTAATCAGAGATCGAATGATGAATTTTAAATTGGATAAGGGTAAGGTCTAAGTTGTACATTAAAAAAAATAGTGATGTCAAAAGGAAAGCAGCAAAAAGCAGAAAGAAGTGCGTGGGAGGATTCTTACCAACCCTAATGCCGATAATCGGCGCCATCGTCGGTGGTGCAGGTGCTGTGGCTAGTGGTGGAGCGGCTATCACGTCAGCCGTTAACAAGGCCAAACAAAATTCCAAGATGCTGGAAGAGTTTAAACGTCACAACCTTAAAATGGAAGGTAGAGGATTGAAGCAATAAAAAATGCGTGGTCAACTAATCACCAAGGAACACCCAAAGAAAATGAGTGGCAAAGGACTCTTCTTGAATCCACAAAAAGCGTGATAACCCTAGATCATCCGGTAAATTCCGTCGACATACCAGCCATTGTTTTGGAAAGGGGACTCTCTGGGTATGCTACTTGACACTTGACGGCAAGTCTTACTACTTTTACAGTTACGGCGATTTGCCACCGCCAGTTTCGTTGATGAGATATGTACCCATAGATTTGGAATACAACGTGGACAGAGTTCAACACTTTATTCAAATTTATTGCGGACATTTGTGTCTGTTTGTCCTTTTGAAACTATCCGAGGGGTTCCAATATCGTCTCATTCTTGAACTAATGAAATAAAAAAAAGTTTTTTTTATTCCGTAAAGTACAGGTATAAATCAATTTGAAAGTACACATCCGCTTTCAAAAATGCTTTGGTGTTACAAAAGTTAATACTCGAATTATTTTGATTAGCTTTAATGGATGGTGCTTGATGGTCGAACCAAATTCGCCCGTTTTTTTGAAAGTATTAACTCCTCGCGCCCAATTCCGCACCATACGTTGAGTGACGAGGCCACATTGCTGCAGTAAAACACGATCTTATGGATAATGGCTGGACTAGGAAAAACTATTTTTGTTAGAAGACTCCCAAAGGGTTCTAGCATTCATTGGACTATTGGCATGAAAAGAAATGACGTCGTGGCAGGAGCTTTGAACGAATCGTTTCGAAGCCACATCCGTAGGTTCGATGGGGTCCTCGGTGCCGATGATGCACTTCCCTTGGGCATCGAACTCGTTTTTATCTTTAATAACCATACAATTCCTGTTGATGTATATCCTGTTGACGGCATCGAGGGTACTGCGGGGGTCGCCCACATCCTTAATCCTTTTATTTTTAGCGAACGTTATTCACGAGAATTAGTGGGCTTCTTTTCAGACTCGTTAGTTCATTCTCAACATTGTGTTTCGTAACAAATTGTCTTTCTCCCTCTCTTCGCAGCAATGTCACTTGGGAAAGAGTGGCGACGTCGTAAGGTTGTAGTCCTTCACCGACATTAGTTATCCTGCGTGCACCCAGGTTGTAATGACTATCGAATGTCAAATCAAACCCCTCCACCCGTTCCATCCCAGTTCTAAATTTGTTGACAGCCATGCTCCTTTTTTCTTATTTAAAAAAATGTCCAGAGCAATCAATTTCGCGAATGACGAGGTCCAGCATCCCTTTTTACCATCAAACATCCGGTGTCTGATCGTCGCACCAGCAAACTGCGGAAAAACGAACCTCTTGTTTAAACGACAGATGGATTGAATACGATAAGCTGTACGTGTACAGCAGCACTCTTTGTCAGACAAAGTATAGAATGTTACAAACCGGTTTTTTTTCGAGCTTGAAGCACGTCTGGGTAAGCAAATTGCCATTTTCCACTGTTCGGGAGCGGACTTGAGTCCGCCCGAAAACTTGGATCCATCCATCCGCAACGCCTTGGTATTTGATGATGTCTTGCTCGATAAACAAAATGAGATCGAAAGGTATTTTGCGCAGGGCCATCATTCCAATGCCAACGTGTTTTACTGCGCTCAGTCTTACACCAGGATTCCAAAAACAAGTTGTGCGCGTTAATGCCAACCTGCTCGTGTTATTTCCTCAAGACGAATTAAACCTGAAACACATATACAAAAATCCTGTCGGATGAGACATGGACTTTGTTGAGTTTAAACGTGTGTGCAGATTGTGTTGGAAACATCCATTCAATTTTCTTATGATCGATAAAACGCAACCATTAATAAAGGGATGTTACAAATGGATGTTTAAAAACATATAATCAAAAAAAGAGGGAGTAAATACCATGGATGATAAGCAAAATGTAATTAATCTTTGCAAGAATTATCATAAAAATCGGTAAAGAGGCTGGAGACGAAGCTTTACATCGGTTTTTCGAGCCACTGACCAAACTCCTATAAACGTTGACTCTCCAATTCCAGAGAATGCGAGGGAAAAAACTGCCAAAATAGGAATGGATAAGGAGGAACACGTCAATTCTGAGGATGAGGAGTTTGGGGTTTTACAGAGATGGTCAACAAGAAGTGGAGTCGCCTAATCTCACGTTGCCGTCACCTCCTAGAGTCGAAGAACCGCTCATCGGTATTGAAGCGATGCGGGTAACTCCCACGCTCGTATACGCTGGAACGAGCAAAGGGCCCAAATATTCTCTGGTTCTTTCTGCACATTCCGCCTCGTGCCGAGTTTCAACACCACCCACCTTTCCTCCTCATGAAATGCAAAGAACCTTCAACAGTTTGTTGTGTAATGTGGTAATCGATCCTACAGCTACCTTCTTTTTAAGACTGTACTTTAATCAGACCAAAGAAGATGATCCTGCCTTTAGGATACGTCACAACTTTGAGTCGCGAGAAATGGAGATTGTAGATAAAGCCGTGAAAATACACAAGAATGACATTCTAGTAGCTGGTAAGTGCTATGTCGGGCGTAGACAGTTGTGGAGTCTATTGTTATTTAAAGACTTGCAAGATAAAACCTATTCACCTAACGTCTTGGCGTCCTACAGCTGTATCCTCAAAGGTAGCAACACTCTTTACCGAAACAACGACCCTCTAACAAACAAACCGAAAAGTAATCGGTCGGCAAAATATTTGAAAATTTTCAAACCCATCTGGGAGGATATTAAAGCCTCAAAAACTGGGTAAGGATTAACTAAAAAAGTTCAATCTGTTCGAGTGGAATATGTACGCTATGATGATCCGAACCAGTTGGTTAAAAGATTAAGGGTGCCAAACGAGGCAGTGGTGACTACTATCAAAACGAAATTGTCAACTTTCTTTCCTCGAATTGGAAGAGCAAAACGTTATAACTTCTAGCCAAAAATTTATGATTAATCAAAATATATTTCACGAACAATAAAAATATGGACAACATGGAAACATTAGTTCGAGAGCTTCACAAACCAGCGAGACGAAATTTTCCGTGCCGTATCATCGATGTGCCAAGCCTGAATGATCTTTGGGAAGCAGATTTGGTAAATATGTCATTTTCTCGTCAAAACAAGGACAACAAGTTTCTGCGTACAGTCATCAATGTCATATCTAAATCAGCTTGGACTGTACCGATAAAGTCAAAGTCGGGACCAGAAGTTACGGCTGCTTTCGCCTCGATTTTGAGATACAATATGGCATCCAAACATCTAGGTGTTGATCAAGGAATAGCATTTTACAATATGAACTTTCAAGAATTGATGAAAAAGCATAAAATTAAAATCTATTCTACCTATTCGGGTATGAAAGGACTGTGGTCGAATGCTTTAACAGATCTTTGAAGGAGTTGATGTGGAAAAACTTTACGAGACGAGGGGACCAAATTAGTGGCTAGACATTTTAAAGAAAATTTTCGAGCAGTACAACTGAAGATATAAAAGTATCAAAATGAAGCCCTACAATGTTACGATCGGCGAATAAAGAGATCTTCGTCTTGTCGTATCTTAAGAAACCTACGATCGTATGAAAGTATAAAGTTAAGGATCTCGTAAGCACATCTAAGATAAAGGGGAAATTTGATTAAAGATATGAACAGATATGGACTAACGAAATCTTTATGATTAAAAAAGTGTTGAAAACCAACCCGGTCACTTACATACTAAAGGAATACGATGGGACACAGATTCGTGGCACTTTCTATGAATATGAACTACAAAAGATCCACATTCCCAATTCCTGGTTGAAAAAGATGTAAAGAATGGAAAAGGTGGACGATTTCTCGTAAAGTGGAAAGGATATGATGAGAAATATAATAGCTGGGTGGATAAGGTAATTAGTCCGTTTAAAAAAAATCTTTTTGTTTTTATTCCTCTATTGGCAGACCGTCTTACTCCCCAATACTATGCAAAGTTCGGAGAGGAGACTAGTCCCATGGAGTGAGGCGCAGAGGGCTAGTGTGTGGGGGGAACATAGATTTTAAATTGAACTTGGTAGAATTTATGTGGTCTGAAGGCAAACGTAGATTTTACATTGAATTTGGTAGAATTTACATGGTCTGAATTGGGGAATAATTTACTATGGTCGGGCGATATTGGGGTTGGTCGATCTTGTCTCATAACACCAAAATGGGGAATCCCCTCTATCTTGTTTCGATATTGAAGTCACTTCCGGTCACGGGACGCTGCACGGGTGGAGGGAGATCGGAATTGACGTCATCGCGGGTCGTGTGACTGGAAGCATCATCTGGAAAATGAAGTCGCTTTTGGTTTTTGGGGTGAGTCGCCATCTTAGAACATGATGTTACTTCCGGTTTGTATGAGGGGGGGGGGGGTCAGGTGACAGAAAGTGGTGTTATTTTTTCGGTCGCATGATTGGAAGTGGCGTCATCAGGTGTCTCGCAACCGGACTAGTAGTGACTAGTAGTGGCATCATGAAATGTCGCGTGACTGGAAGTGACATCATTAGATGGCACATGACCAGAAGTGCCGTCATCAGATGCCGCGTGTCTGGAAGTGACGTCATCAGATGGCGTGACCTTGACCTTTGATGTTGGGGTCATTGACCCACAACCTTTGACCTTGGAGTCATTGATCTTAAACCCATGACCTTGACCTTGCCATGTCACCTCGACCTGGGTTGACCTTAATGCATGACCTTGACCTTGACACGTGACCTTGACCTGGGTTGACCTTGATGCATGACCTTGACCTGCATTGACCTTGACATTGATGCATGACCTTGACCTTGACCCATAACCTCAGGGTCATTGATCTTGGTGTCTGTCTGTCTGTGTTCGTGTGTGTCTCTTAATATAGCATTTTCCCCTACTAATGAGTTTGAGGAATAGTTCCCATTTCCATGGGTGCTGAATCAAGCCAAAAGAGTACCAAAGGTTTCCCAGCTATCTGATTACATGTAAACTAGCGGAGTCGCTTGCTTCACTCGCTCATTCCACGTCGTCTCGCTCCCCTTCCCCTCCCCCCCCTCCCTCCCCCGTCTCGCCCCCCCCCTCATTTAATTTGCCGTTCGGTCGGTAAATGGCATTGTATGTTCGCGCTGCTGGCCATTGCGTTCCGGGCGCAGCTACTATCTCAGCGGGGCTTGGCTGCTACTGCCGTTTCGTCGGTAGATGGCGGAGATGGCATCGTATGTCCTGCTTGCTGATGCGCTGTAGATGGCTGCTGCCTCTTTGGCTGCTGCCGATGGCTGAGTTGCGGAAGTTGTGTAATTATATGTATAAATAATCTTTAAGCATGTTCTGTGTGAGTAAGTGGAATCGTTCATAACACCAAATTTGGCTATGATGGTAACCAGAGATGAATTACTACTATAGACTACATGAACCACTGCTGCAGACTGTGCAAGTTGTTCAAGTTGAAGGCACATTCTATCCTTGTTCAGCAAAGGTACAATTTCTGACAAGGCTGCGATTTTTTGATTTGCAGTATATTCTGGAGGGATAAAAGAGCACCAAGTTTGGAGCACACTATTGAAGACCAGACAAGGACGTCCCCATCTGTACTTGTCCTTCCTTGTCCTGTACCTGGCCTTGCCTGCTTCCTTATTCTTCGCTAAGGCATCATCAACGATGTCTTAAAAGGAAATGGATTCGACACCTATACGGTTGAATTTTCTACACTTGCCTAGTGGTTTGCAGACTAGAGCCAGGGGCAGCATTAGCAAAAACTATGGTAAGTCAGACAGAAGAGCCGAAGAAAAGTTGGTATTTTCAGATGAGCATTGTTGGTTCAGGTGGTATCTGCCCTGTGGCATGACGAAGGCGACCTATGCGCACCACGGAATGACAATGACCGTGCATTGGATAACGCACAGAGGAATGACATCTATTCACAATGGGTTTTGATGGTGATCCGACAGGCAACGACCAAAGGCAAGAAGTGGTAATACCGCACATACGAAGAACATCACCCCCTGTGAGATTGATGGTGATCCGACAGGTAACAACCAATAGCAAGAAATGGCAATACCGCACATACGAAGAAAGACACCTCCTTGACAGGCTACACAAATGGTTGCAAGTACATCAAAACAAAGTTATTTTAATTTTCGGGAAATTAATTGATGCCTTGGTCACAAAGAAGACAAAGCTGTTATCTTAGAGAACTATCTCCATGATGACCCATATCTAGTAAGAGGCAAGCTTGGCTCACTTAGGCAAAGAAGATGAGTGTGATGAGGTGAAGGCAAGTGCCATGAAGTCGTCTGCGCTGGGCGTGATGTGATGGTGCTGAGAGAATGGTGACATTTACACGTAAATTGATGAGGTGAAAGTAAGAATATAACAACGGCTAGCCAGTGCTGTGCAGAGGGCTTCCACGGAACTGGTGGAGTTATCACTGCTGACAGACCATAAGAAGGGCTTGCGAAGGCGTTTGTTGCCACGACAGTTTGTCACCAATAGCAATGGTAAGTAAGTAAAAGACTCTTCTTTAGCATTGGCGTGACCTGGTGTCTTTTGCAGAGGCCAGAGAGGGTTGATACCTTTCATGTCTTGTTACATAAATGCTAAAACTGCTGGAAAACCTGTACAGCTCTGGAAAAAAATCATTTAAAGTGACTGGAAGCTGCTTTATTGCTGGATCAGAGATTAGCAGTGTTGATACCATGTTTGAGACAGCTGCTTCGTAATCTGGTTCAAAATGCAATTCTGCCAACATCAATACTTCTTTTTGGCACGCGATGAGATCAGTTGGGAAGAAGTAGGAACTGCGAGCAGTTTTAAAGACTAAGTAATGGACTGAGACGTAGTGCAATACAAAGGCAACAAATTATTCTCAAGTCTGATCTGTATGTGATGAGAGTTTTGGGGTTTTGTATTACAGTGTTTTGGACTTGGATTGTGTCCAGTGCACGTCACATTGGTGTCCACATCGATTGATATTATATAGCCCTTGTCTTTTTCCATGCCCTTGGAGACATTATCAGTAAATCTTGCAGGGAGGACATTGGAATACGTGAATGACAAGTCTGGCATTTGGATGTAAGTCGAACTTCGTGAGAATGAAATATGAGCACTAAAGAAATTTGAAGACTAGTCATTAGGCATACTTCCAGCAGAATGTCTAACGGGACGTGGACCCTTGTAGCTGAAAAAGTTCGGAAATTTCAAGTAACTCGGAAATAATATGCTGATATTTATACAGGGTATTAAAAAAAAGTGCTATGTTGGCTTCATAACTTTAGAATGGATCAGAATTGAAACTTGTAACTTTGGGACATAGGTTGGGTTGAGGCATCTATCTTTTGGCATAAGCGGAATTGCAACACCTCCCCCTTCATGGGGGAGTCTAGGTTGCAACCCAGGAATTTCAAATGGGAAGGAAGTCGAGTGACGCTTCATGTTAAAGCTCTTAACGAGTAGAGAAAAATGATGCAATGAATATGTCTCCACATTGCTCCCATCAAAAATTATGCCAGTTCAAAGCTCAAAATAGCATTCTGCAAACCAGAAGATTTATACCACTATACAAATAAGAACAAGACGTAAAAATAATTAAAATATGTGACTGAATACATACAATTAATATGTACGTAGATTTTGTAAATAACAATGTCATGCCTTAGTTAACACTTCAGTAAAACGTTTGTCATCTATAGACAACTACAATGGCACACTCACGAGGGGTTCAAACAGCAAAAAACTTATCGAAAGACCAACCAGTGAGTCACTGTCAGTAAACACAAATTATTTGGCTAGTTCTTGCGAGATACTCTAATTTTATACCCCTCCTGCTGCGGATAGTTATCGATCGTGTTTGAACACTCATGTTTTTGCTCCTGTAAACTCGTTCATGCATGTCTTGGACTAATAAACTCCCTCACCGCTTCATGGCTTGGGATCTTAAATAATTAGCTAACACAAGCACTCACTAGATTAATAGGAGCAAAAACTTTCGTGTTTTGCCTTAGTTTCTTATTTTGCTTCTACCAAGAGGTTTTGCAATGTTGTCTTTCCGTTGCAAATATCAACTCGAGTCATACTCAAGGTTTACATAATTTTTTCTCAATCACTCGTTATCTTCCCAAGCTGATACAAACACACTCGGTGTTTTTTTCTGTTCAGAAAGTAACTCTTGAAAGAGAAAAAGTATCAGTAGTAATAGCAGCGCTTTTGTGGGTAATACAGCTATGGTTTTTGCACAAAGTAAGAAACTTTACATTAAAAGTTACAAATGTTAATTATTTTGCAATTGTATCCCGAATGTGTCACGAGAGGGGTATAGTTTCAAACTGATTAGCATGAGTTACTTTTAGTTTGGTTACAATGAAAACTTTTTGGCCGTATTATCCATAAAAGCTAGAGGGCTGGTTTATTGGAATAAATCCCAATTCTAAATAAATAATAACACAAGGTCTAAACATTCTTTGTTTATTAATATTTACAACATGTTACTTTTTACTAGTTTATTTCTGTACCAGTTCATACAATTATTTCTCCACAATAAGAAGTCACCTTCAATGTGGCTGTGTCAGTTGCTTCCTCCAGTTAACGCCTATGCACCAGAGTAACCATGCAATGCTGAAATAGGCCGAGGATGGCTGCGTGTGGTTGCACGTACCAAATTTGAGTTGTTTGCTAATAATTATCACGAGGTCGAAATTCTAAAAGAGGCAAAAAATAAAATGATTTATGCTAATAGACCTAATAGAGCTAATACCGAACATGTCGGGTTCTCCTGCTGGTATATTGTACAAGTCAAAAGCCGAGATGATTAATCTGTTTTGAGCTTAGCTTGGCTTTGCATACAAGTGAAATATTCCAGGTATAATCGTGCTGAACGGGTTATAACCGAGAAGACGGGTTATAATTACCTGATTATACCAAAAGATCCCTGGTATAATCGAGCTGAATGGGTTATAATCGAGGAGACAGGTTGTAATCATTTGATTATGCTTCACTAGGTCGATTATACCCCGGCTCCTCTACCTTCCACCATGGTAGCAAGTGTAGTATATTAATTCACTGGCTCTAGTGGTATTACTACTGGTAACGCGTGAAAAGGACCATATATGAATTACATACCGGTTTCTAAACAACACTCGGCTCCTAATTGATTATTGGAGGAACTACAGTAACGGCTGTACGCCCTATAGTAAAAATAGGGTTATTGGTCATGGTAGCTAACCTTTTCGTATCTTTATGCAAAAAAAAATCAGCAACAAATGTTAGAAAGAGCTAAATCTTGAATCAAGTTAATTTTTAAGGTTAAATGGGACACAAATCCTGTGGAACACGTCAGCATTTTATTTGAATTTATCTTCTCTGAATGCACCCTCCCCCTACAAAATTTTGCGCCACAAATACACTATCCACGTCTTAGGCTACTCCCTAATAAAGCCAAAACATCACTATTACATATCCCGTCAGGCCACTTCCCACTCATAATAGCCTGTCCATTGGGTAAATCAGTTCAAAACAACGACAGTGAGTGTGTTCACTGATGAATAACTTAAAATAATTGTGACCAGCAGTTTTTTCATAGCTTGACAATGCAGGGGTATTTGTTGCTGGGTAAACTTTAAGTACAGCATTTTATCTGTCGTTTCAAATGCCATTTGGAAGCTGTAAAAATATGAGCTTGTGCACAACCCCCTAGATATGGTTGTACGGATGTCAGAATTGTGAATATCTGGGCTTCGTAAAATGAATTGTATAAATGCACGTATAATAGAATCACGCTATTCAATAAATTTCTGTTGATTATGTAGAAGTATGTTTCATTGAACTAATATTAACTACACAGCTTATTTATTTTTACCACAGTTTTAACTTGAGTAATGGACACAAGCATAATCGTGTTATTTTGCGCCATGTTAATGTTAGTTTCGTTGTTACTGTATGAATGCGTACATTTATTAATGATCTTTTCTGCTTCGGCCTATATCACTACATAACTATGTAAATAATGGGTACAATAAATACAGTGAATACTGATATCGTTTAGTTCTGCCTATTTCTTGTGGTTGGTTAAGTAGTTCTAAATACGATATCCAATAGCTGCTTTAGAAACTGTTACAACTCTTACTTTCCGTTGTTCTTTAATTTTTGATTGTTTCCGGTTGTTCTTTGCAGGAATCAAAGACTGAAGTATCTCAAACAGAGAAAGAAGCGACATTCCTAGTGCCAAGCCTAAATTCCCCCCTATATCACAGATGACTCTGGAAATATTGTCGGCATAAACTTCAACAAAATGTTGTTGAATGTTTGTAAAAAAATTAACAAATAAGACACTGAGACCCATAGTTGCTCCTGGTTCGGTGTAATCCACAAAAGCAGCAATGGTCGTTTCGCAAGTTTTGATGCATCCACAATCTCTGTGGCTTGAAGGGTCAAATGTCTGTGCAATTGTTTGGTAGGCATTTTGTGCTTGTCTGCCAGCAGATGCATTGTTACACGAAGCCACTTCGAGGGTTTCAGGCATAAAAGGCAGTCTGCGTAAGAAAACAATAAAATGAATTAAAATAATGCTGGAAGCAAGCAGAGAATAATACTTTCTATATAAGCTATTACGATAATTTCATGCCGAACTATTTCACTGAGGCTATAAGGTGGTTTACTCTACTTTACACTGTGGTTCATTGGATAAAGATGGAAAATCCATAAGTCTACAATTAAGCAATAATTCGTAGGTGGAGAAACTGAAATATCTGTTTACGATTCAAGGAATTCTGTCTTTCTGCCATTCTGAACGAAAGGAAGTTCACATATTTCATGGATACTTCGTTTCAATTAAGCTTGCCCTATTAACACTGCACGGTAAACGAAAAATGAACAGTTGATTACGAGAGGTACGGAAAATCGGTCAAATGGTCGGGACTCTAAAACTTGCCGTCTACAGCATTGACTAAATCACCTAGAGTCACTAGATGTTCGAAAAGTTTGCTTTTTGATAACGTAGGGTATTTTCCCATTTTCCCCTCCGACCTTATAAGTATCACATTTGAAGATCAACAGTAACTGTGTAGAGCCTACAAGTGTGGTATCCACATGTTTTTGCCCTTGTAGTGCAAGGAAACGTGGCGGCATACAGTCAGTTTCCTGCAGACATAATGTGGAACAGAATACAGGAATGGCATTAAAGGTTCTGCTGACTGGCTAGCCAACTTCAAACTGGCATCAAAGGGGCAATGTATTCAAACAGACACAAGAACACTATAATACTAATACTACGAGTTTGACCTACTTCAGAGTAATCATAATTGTGAAATTAGACAGAGAAAAATGGAAGCACAGGGGCAGGTGGATGGGAGCAGGTTTCTTGCTTTTGTCACTGTACGCTGCCATACCAAGCCAAATCACACATTACACCTGAGTATGCCTTGCAAAGTAGTGCATAGTCTGTCAAATTGTCCATTAGCTTTGGGTGTTGATGTGTCAGGGGATGCCATGGATTAAAAAGCACGGTGACAGATTATACTACAGATTATACCAAGCAGTGCTACATAAAAATACAAACAATGTTTCGAAAATTTTCATTTTTTGTCATCAGGTTAGCAATAACTTTAAAGCATGGCAATAACTTTTGTAGTGGGAATCCACATAGGAGTTGTAATGCAGGGTGCGGGTCGACTGCATACTTTTTCTGAAGTGTGTGAATTCGATTAGGCTATTATGGTTAATAATGACGTTTACATCTAAAAATGGGATGGCATTGTTTTTAGAGGACTCCATAGTGTAAGTGAGTGTTCCACTTACTGTGTTTCACTCACTTACACTATGGAGTCCTCTAAAAACAATGCCATCCCATTTTTAGATGTAAACGTCATTATTAACCATAATAGCCTAATCGAATTCACACACTTCAGAAAATTAGGCAGTCGACCTGCAGCCTGCATTACAACTCCTATGTGGATGCCCACTACAAAAGTAATGTAGTAATAAATGAAGTTAAACGAGTTGTCTCACACACCAGTAATGCTGACTTATTGCAGCATGAATTTGAATACATCTTGCAAAAGTATGTTGAGAATGGGTTCCCACTCAGGTACGTTAACAAATTAATTTCGAAAGCACCCCCAAAGCACCCCTCCTCCCCCTACAAGTTTCATTGCTCTGCCTTACTTCAAAGGCATCTCTGAAGTCCTTTAAGAAGAAACTTAACATAAATATCATCCGACTTGTTTCAAACAGCCACCAAAATATTAAGCAGCTGACCACGCACCATGAAAATGGAAACAATAACAAATCAGACAACATGTTTTCCACACGCAATACTGTTTATCGAATTCCCTGCACGGAGTCAACCTGCACTGCTACATATGTAGGATAATCTCTTCAAAAACTTAAGAAACGTATGGCATCCCATAAATCAAACTTCAAATTAAAAGTCGAATCCAATTCATTAATGCAGCACTGCCTTTCAACAGGCAAGTCGCCTGACAAATACGCAACAGGCCACACCCCCGACTTGAACAAGATCCAAATCTTGTTTCGAGAAAAACACACTAGAGCACGAATTAATCTTGAAACGCTTGTCATCCATACACATACACCACGTGTACATAACCACTTAGTGCCAGGTATTTATATCTTAAAGAATATTTTCCTATAATTAAAACACAAACTTGACTCTTTTGCCAGGCATATTGTGCAACTCCCATAACAAATGCATGGCATCTATGAAACACGTGATCATAATGTGCATACACCTTGACTTGCGACTTGGTTTCCCAACGGAGCAGATGGGTCGTACTTTTCCGCTGCCATTTCTGCCTCTTTTGAGGGGAGAAATTGGTTGTTTTTATCCATTTAAATAACTGTTTTATGCTTTTAACGTAGGATGACTTAGTGGCTTTTGCCATGCTTTAATTTATTGCTAACCTGATCACGAAAATTGAAAATTTTCAAAACGTTGTTTGTATTTTTATGTAGCACTGCTTGGTTTGCCTTCATGTGATCAGGGGATGCCAGTCAGGGTAATTATAACAAACTACTGTAGGACCATCCAGCATCATGGCTAAAGCCTGTTATATTTAAAATTCATGTAAACTTTCTATAAACTCCTCATATGCAATTTTAAACAACTACAACTCTCATTTTCGCATTTTATCCTTTCTCAATTTTTCTGCAGAACAGATCGCTTTGACTTGACTGCACAACTACTTCTTTAATGGAATGCACAAATTAGTTTTTGGGTGCTCTTTTCTGACTCATCTTACGACGAAAAATTAAATATTGTTATATAGTCTTGAAAAGTAAAACCGTTATTTAAATGGTAATACCACTGAGTAGCTCCCTCATTTCTAGCCAATGAGTCGGGATATGTTTGACACACAGGGGCTTATCACAATATATGAGTATGCCAGCAGGACGAAAAAAAAACAAAAAAACAACACAACACGGGAAAAACATGGGTCATGGAGCCAATTTTATGCTGCCACGTTCTAGCAGCAATAGAGGTAAGCATCCTCATCCAATGACACTCATTGTTGGTTTTATTGTAACTGTACACTTCAATCTTTCAAATGACACCAAAATGATCAACCTACATCCACTTTGTCTTCAATAAAAACGCCATGAAACATTGCTCCCAACTTATTTTTCCCCAGAATCAGCTCTCCTCTGACCAGCAAATTCGTCGTCTCAAATTGTGCAGTTTAAAAATTTAAACTTTCGACAGTCCATAGAGATAAGAAACATTGTGATCGGATTGTAAACTCACCGAAAAATCGTAGCTTGTATTCAACGACGATTTTGCTGGTCATAGGAGAGCTGGTTCTGGAGAAAAATCATTTGGGAACAATGTTTCGTGGCATTTTTATTGTAGACAAAGAGGTTGAATATTTTGGCCCTCCAGACCCGTGTTTCCCCTCCTCGTTATTGTGTTGTGTTGTGGTTTTTTTTTGTCCTTCCTGCCTATTCACCGTTGTTTGACACATCAGCCAATCGCAGCACACTTATTCTTATCAACGTTCTGAATGGTCTACCAAGCGGGTGATTACGAAGTGATAATTGTACGTGTGTAAAGTGATAAGCGGAAATAACAACTCGGTGGCACCACACAAAACCAGAATCGTGTACTTACATGTGGTAAAACTGCTTAATTAACCACATATTAAAAACGTATAAGCTAAACTAAGTATGTGACGTAAGTTTAGATTAGGTTACACTTGATTTTTTTCCGACAGGGCGTTGCTTGCAACAACAAACAACTTCTGGTTCTGGTTGGTTCTAACTAGTGAAAACCGTATCCGAACAAGCTTCACAATGGCAACTGAACTGGTCTTTAGGCTCGATTCGTTTAGCAATGCATTATTGTAACAAATACGGTTCACAGGAACTATAGAGCGTACTTGCGTGTCCGCAATGCATCTCCATTACTTACACCCTATTTTAGCTAGATCCAAATTCGTTTCTACAGCAACCAAGCTTGTGAGCAACAGATGATAGCTTACTAGGAAGTTGGCTTGGCCTCCAATGATGCACCAGCTAACAATAATTCTCCATCAACGAAGTGCAAAAGTATGTAAATAAATACCACGAGTTGATAAAGAGTGCCATTAGGAACTTTATTTACTACTGTAAGTATAAAATATTGCCGAAAAATGCGTAGATAATTATAATATTACATAAACATTTATAATTGTTCATTAATGAATGAATTAGATATAGTCCACTTGCTGAGGGTGGTTCTGTGACCATTTCCATGTATGGAGAATCACTCAAGTGGATAATGTAGGTAACCTGCCAAATATCAAATTGCACTAGGGCAATAGCCTGTCAACGTGGGCATGCGGCCTTCACATTGAAAAATGGCCGCCAAAAACCAAATTTCTGAAAATAACGCCGTTAAGTATAAATATTTTAAAAGCACAATGTGTAGCAAAGTTGTAGCAAAAGGAATTTGAAACAATTTCCAAAGAATGACTTTTCCTGAAAAAATGAATAGTATAGACGCTACAGGTGTTTATTTTTCAGTAAAATATCGTTTTTCATTCTATTGGATGCATTTTCGCCGCTCTTACGTTACAAGGATATCTTCAAACGACTAGGCTACAGCTCGGCCCCTATTTAAGTTACCTCAATTTTTTTAACCATGCTGAAAAGAACACATTTCAACCCTTTCGAGCTAGCCTAGTTATAAATAGCTAAGTTAATTAGGCAGGAGTACTTTGAAGTGGATACTGGGCATGTTAACTAATGCCACACTTTGTTGATTGTGTTTCTTAGCGGTCACAGAAACAGCCTTAGTTAGATAATTAATTATAATACTTTATTATTGTAATTACAAGATAATAATAAATAAATTATAATAAATAAATTTTATTGCATGACATTGCTCGAAGTTTCAATGAAACTTGTGTGAGCTACAATAACTTATATAAATAATAACTTAATTAACACGTCAATACAAAAAAACAAATAAAAAGATAAATATTTTTTAGACATATTATATAAATCTTTTCCTTCAGTTCTCTTCATATTTTCAATAAATAATAATAATAATAGTTATAATAATAAAATAATAATAATAATAATAATAATAATAAGTTTATTGCGTACATTGCTGAAAGTTAAAATAATAACTTGTGTGAGCTACAATAATTACATAATGCACATAACACATAAGTCAATATTTGATTAATAAATTGATGCATACATGAATAAATATAATATATTATATACAATTTATGAATTAGTAGTGTTAGTTTCAAGTTTTATAACTATAAGTACATCTATTAATTTACTTAATACATCTATTAATTCATGTTTGCTTTGAAAATGTAACATATTTTTTTCTAGTTTGTTAAATGTGTATGGTACGTAATAATCTTTTTTCTTGTACCAAATGCATTATTCCAACAGGGTAACTTAAATCTTTGTGATGATACTCTTAAACGCAAACTTTTTGGTTCATCATAAGTTTTATATGTATTTATGTAATATTCTTTAAGTGTTATGATATAGTCTCTTAATTCATTTATTTTTAGTATTTTATTATAAATAAAGATATCATTTGTTTTTCCCCTTCTTTTCCAAACAACACCTTAACTAATTTATTTTGTACTTTTTGCAGTCTCATTATTATATATTCAGAAGCAAAGCCATAAATTTCGATTCCATATCGCAGAATGTTACCTAGCCATGCTTCATAGAGAATTTTTTTTTTATTTTTATTACACAGAATATGTTTTACGTTACATAATTTTGGTATCATCTGTCTAAGTTTTATGATCAATTTCATTACATGGTGTTTAAAATCCCATTTTGAGTCAATTTATATTCCTAAATATTTTGAAGTAACCTTTAAATCAATTTTCCTACAACGTTTTGAGCAATTTTGTTTGTTTATACCTTTTTTTTTTATTTATTCGCATTGTTCACTGTGCGTTATTAAGTTGATCGCATGTTTATTTTTCATTTTCGGAACTGTTATTTCTAATAGTACTGTTTTTTCCCTTGCTTATATGTAATTCATTTTCTATTAGCCATATCATATTTGCCATATCATCGTTGATCATATCGATGTCTTTTTGTAGATGTTCATTCATTTCAGTATGGTTTGAGTTTATGGATAACAATATTATGTCATCTGCGAACATGAATAAAAGAGTTCTCGTGACATAATTATCTATATCATTTACATATATTAAAAATAATAATGGACCTAACACTAACCCTTGAGGTACTCCATGTTTTATATCCTTTTTAGGACTATATCCATTATTAATTTTTACTGTTGCTTTCCTGTGTGAAATAACTTTTAATTAGATTATATATTTATTCTCGTAAACCAAGTCTTTCACAGTTTGTCATTAAAATTTCCTGGTCAAAAGTATCGAATGCTTTTTGTAGGTCAATAAGTACTACTCCAATGTATTTTTTTCATCTAATGCTTTTGTAATTATTTCATTTATTTGTATTAGTAAGTCCGTTATACTTTGATTTTTTTTTGTATCTGTGCTGTATTTTATTTAACAAATTAAATTCGTCTAAATAGTCTGTTATTTTATTCGAAAAATTTTTTCTATTATCTTATCTATTATAGATAATAACTAAATAGGTCTGTAATTATTTTTATCTCTTTTATCTCCTTTTTTAAAAATTGGTCTCAGCACTTGTATTTTTAGCTGTCTGGCCATATTTTTTTTTCAATCATTCTATTTAATAATTTACATATAAATACTGATGTGTTTTCTTCTGACTTTTTGAAATTTTCAGTATTGAACCCATCTATGCCTGTTGCCTTCGTGTTTTTTAAATCTCTAATTATTTGAATTATTTCGATTTAAAGAGGGTTTTGTACAAAAAAAGTATTCTTTCCATTTATTCATTTTTTGTTTAATTTTTTTGTAAATTGTTTTGTAATGCTTTCCGGTTTTATAATTAATTAGTTTTTTTTTCAAATTTTTGTATTAGTTGGGGTACTTGATTTATAAAGTTATCATTAAATTCATTTCTTAATTCTTGTATCTCTATTTCATTAAATGTTTCTGTTATGTCGTTATCAACATTTGTTTTTTTGTCTTTTTGTTGTCCATTTATTTCATCTATTACATCCCACATTGTTTTCACATCATTGGAGTCTTCTAATTTTGTTTTATAATAATTCTGTTTACATTCCTTAATTTTTTTTTATTTGATTCTTTAATTCTCGATATTTGGTAGTAACTCATTACTTACACCCTTTTCTTGTTTTTTTATTCCCCTAAATAAAATTTATTTTTATTAAACATATGTAAGAGACCGTGTGTTATCCAATTATTTCTTCCTATATTTTTATTTTTATTAGTTTTTTCTCTTTGTTCTATTCTTTTATTTGTGTTCTTATCATACTTTTTTTTTTATTATTGTTATGATCTTTGTACACATTGCATTAGGGCATTCTATCTTATCCAGAAGATTCTAGTTTTGAGTCTGCAATTCTGTTATTATGTTTTTGTTATTATGTATAGAATATTCCCTTTTGATCTTCTTTGAGCGTTTCTTCGTTACCGCCTTTATTATTTTTTTGTTTTTTGCAAAACCAACATGCCGTGAAATAATGATCTGCAAATTTTTATATTAAAGGTACCACTATTTTTCCTCCAACTATTTTGTCCTAATTTTAGATATATATGATGTGCATGATTTTTGCAATGTGTTAATTTTATTAATGCATACTATTTCTTCTCTTGTGGCAGAATCAATAAGACTTCCAAATCCCACTCTTGCCATCATATTTTCGTATTTATCAATGCTGCTCTGATCGTGTTTATCCTTAATATTATCGATATTTTTCAGTATATCGATATTAAGGTCTCCTACTACGATTACATTCTCATTTTTATTACTTTTATTTGTAGCTTTAATATATTTTTTCCGATCTTGTGTGAACTTATTTTTATTGGTTTCTGGTCTTCTGTATATACATATTAGCTAAAAAGTTTGTGAGTTTTTTGTTACCATAATTTCGAAACTTTCATTATCAGTTATCTCTAAATATTTTAGGTTAGTAGTAGTTATGTTAGTTTTTATGTACACCATTATTCCTCCTCCTCGAAGTGTTTTTTCTCTTGTTATGTTATAAATTTTATAGCCATTCCATTGATAGTACGATGTTTCATCCTTTTTTATATTAACTTCTGTTAATACAATTACATCCCAGTTGACTTTCATTTCTATCACTTGGAGTTTTATAATATCCCAGTTTTTTCTTAAACTTCTTATATTTACGTGTAATATTTTTAAATTACTTTTGTTACCAATTTCTCTTTCCATTTCTTTTGCGACATCATCGTTTGTTTCAAATATTTTGTTTTTATACAGGAATATTTATTTCAGGTTGTAAGTCTTCTTCGGCTTTTACAATCTTAACTTGCATGACGTTTTCGTTTCTTCTCGTCATTATTTTTCCTCTCAAGAACCAAACATATTGGTAGACATTTTTTTTGCATTTTCTTTTGTCTTCCAAAATAGATTTCTACAATATGGACTCATATTTTCGTTTAAGTACACTCTACTTCTGTCACCATTTCTGTATATATCGTCATTAGTAACTACCTTCTTTTTGTTTTCAAGCCGCATGTCTCTGAAATCTCTGCTTTTGAATTGGATGATTATTGCACTTTTTGTGTTTGTTTTTGTTGGGTATCCGATGTGCTGCTTCTATATGTTCAGGCTTGTATGATCTTATATTGTAGTTTTCAGCAACTCTTTAGCAAAATAAAATAAAACTTCTCTTTGGATATGAAATTAGCAAAAATAAATCTAAAAGTATAGATATATTTATATAACAAAAAAATTTACCGATAATAAAATTAAGAGATCAGATCATAAATGCTTGAAAAACAACAAAGATTAAGAAAAAAATACAATTAGATATAATTTAAAACAATGAAGTTAATAATAAATACTTGTAAAAAGAAACAAAAGCTATTATATAGAGTGTCACAAAAGTCTGCGAACACCCTCACAACGTTTTAAGGGATTGAAAGAAAATAGTGAAACTTTGGCAATATAAGTTTGGTAAAGGATCTACCTTTTCGTACAACCGGCATTACGCTAGCCCCCTTTGGGGGCCCCAGGGGCCCAAACTCAGAAATTGTCAATGGAATGGGGGGGATAAATACCTTATTTGAAAGGTCTGCATTAGGCGAGTAAATTGCCGCAATGATAGCTTTGATACGATGAGCCCATACAAAATGGCAGCCAGTCAAACATTATGAATTGTCTCTACAACCCTATGTCTTAGTCATACCAAAGTCGTTGTAAAGGGACGTAGGTGGCAGCAAAATGCTTCGTTCAATTAAGTTCAATCACACCTACAACGTCTTTTGCGGTTTGAAGCCCAGAGTTTGGGCCTCAGCCCCCCCCCCCCCCCCCGAAACATAAGTTTGCTGCCACCTATGTCTCTTGACGACGACTTTAGCATGACTAAGACATAGGGATGTAGAGCCAAATCCTAATGTTTGACCGGCTGCCATTTTGGACGGGCTCATCGCATCGAAGATATCATTGTGCCAATTTACTTGTCTAATGAAAACCTTTCAAATAAGGTATTCCTTTACCCCGAATTCCATTGAAAATTTCTAAGTTGTGGCCCCTGGGGCCCCGCAAGGGGGGCTGGCATAATGCCGGTTGTATGAAAAGGTAGATCCTTTAACCAAACTTACATTGCCAAAGTTTCACTATTTGCTTTCAACCCCTTAAAAAGTTGTGAGGGTGTTCTCGGACTTTTGGAACACTCTGTATACCAGAGATTTTTAGTAACATTCCCCAAGAATTATTACAACAAAACTGCATTTGTAAACTTAAACCAGAGTTTAAAAAATTTTTTTGCAAGTAATAGAAAACAAAGCTTTACCATGAAAATATTAAAATAATAAAACGGGCTGTTTAGTCAATTTATGTTATTTATGTATTTCTTTTAATATACATTTAATAATTATTTGTTAAAGTGAAACTACAGTACGCTAAGTTAGTTGAAAGTTTTTGATGGTATGTAAGTTTTTATGTTTTATGTAATTTGTTGAAATGTAATGTTTGTGTAAATTATACTCAAACAAGCTTATCTAAGCTTCGAATATTTATGATTAAATAAATACGGATGCAAACCTATTTACGTTGCCTTTTGGACTTATTTGTCAGACTACCTGTGCGGGGAATCGAACCCAGGACCTTTGAAATCCAAGGCCAAGGTCCTACCATAACTCGTAATTGCATTGGATGTCCTACTAACTGACATCTCGCCTTTGAAAGAGTGAATCGAGCCAGGCACGTATAGAGCAGCTGCATGAACCTTCCTGACCTTTCCCCTCAATATTCCAAGGATAATTTAATTAAGGCGAGAGAAAGAAAATCTCCAGTGTATACTGTACGACTGGAAAGGAAGGATTTAGATAAGTTAATTTTTAACATCAGGGCAAACAATAAATTTTGATACGAAATTGGATGCAGCAGCACCCCCACGCAACCTGAGCTTAACAAAATCCTGGATACGTCGATCCTTTGTACTTCTTCCCACACTGCGTGGCGAGCAAGGGAGACGTGTAACTTACGCACGTGCAACCAATCCATGCATATTTCGTAACCTTTCCCCCCCCCCTCCCAATCACCCAGAACCATTTCTACTTCCAAAAGGCACCCAACCTCACTTATTTTAAATTAGAGGAAGCCCGTGCTTTGCACGGGGCCGGTCATATTTCCCGGGACATTTTACTGGCACTCTTCCCGAAGACTTGTCAGATTGATCGGCCACTCATGCCTGGTTCCTTTTTGGCTGCACGTAGAGTGAGAGAGTGCATTTTCAATGTAGGCGCGAGGAGGGGAGAAGTGGTTTTCCTTTAGGCTTTCCTTTAGGCGTTCCTTTTCCTTTTAGCCGGTCTCCGATATTATTATAAAGATGCTGGTAAGTTGGGTAGCTGGCATAATACACCGGTTGAGTATTTACGGACAAGTCATTTAATGCTAGGCAGCAGAAACGCAAGTCTTTATTGGAGAGACTGCCCGAGACGGACAAGGCCAGATTAAAATTATTCGTGGCCCTGGAGAAAATTTTGGAAGCAGACCTCTCTCCTTCCCACAATTCTCTTCCATTTCTCCTAATTTAAGGAGAAATGAAACAGAATCGGACAGGAAAAGGGGAGCCGCTTCTAGGTTTTTTTTTTTAGTTTTTAATTTTCAAACTTTATATGAGAGAAATTTGGTTTAGCTGAAGCAGCTGATAGTAACACTTTGCCAGTCAGGATTAAAACATGAACTGACAGAAAATCCTTCAATATTTTCATTACTGAATTTCTCGAAGAGTTAGGTTCTTACGTTTATTATTACGCCGTAACTTATTAGTTATTACGTTTATTACGTTATTTCTTATCACGTTTATTATTATTATTATTACGTTCTTCATTAAAGACAAAAAATTAAAACGCCCCGACTCATGACTTGTTCTGACTTTAACGTTTAACTCAATATTTATCTAGAAGAACTGGTGTTCTTCAGGCACAGCAAATCACCCCTCAGCCAAGTCACGAAGAAGGGCATTTTCGTCAACCTTTCGAGTTCTATTTACATGAAAACGGAACGATTGATATTAGACAGTATTGTGCAATTAAAATAACTTTTTAAAAACATATTTAGCATTTCTTCGGAATTTCCTGTCCACAGATGGCACTACTCGTCCGCCTGACTCTTTCCTTTCCATTGAAATAACTATTTCACCTCTGAAGGCTACAACTATTTTACACCCAAACTTTTTATTAGTGATGTCAAAGGTGTACAACTTTTAAAAATTAGAAACCAAAAATATCAATCAGATGAAGCCAAAAGCACTAACATACATTGGTTTGTAACTGATGCATGAAGAATTAATACTCGAGTGTTAATTCTTCATGTACTGTTGTTATAAACCAATGCATGCTAGTGCTTTTGGCTTCATCTCATTGATAATTTATCGATCCTGCAATAATAAAATAAGAATTAATTCTTGGCTGTTAGATGAACAGAAAACGTTGGCGCCATTTACTGGCAGGAAAATTGAATAAAACTATAAGGAAGAGAAAATATGTGTTTGATATTAATGTGTAAAATCTGCTAAGCTATTGACATCAATAGTCTTTTTACGTATAGGAGTGTGAATAGGGCTACGAATTCAAATATAATAGGGAAAATGGTTGAATTGCCTTGGAAGCAGACCTAATCCCGGTGGAAGAAATAAGAGAGGGTCGCAGGCTGGATAGCTTTGACTCACTTTATTACATTTCCTTGCTGTTGGTTGTTTGTTAATAGTAAAGACTCAACTGGATGGGATGACTTTCTGTAATTGCTTTTATTTCACAACTGTTTGTGCGTGACATGTCATCTACCTTAACAATCAAGCAAAAGAGATGCTTTCGTGGTAAATATAAAAATCTTTATGTTTTATTTTTGTTGAACTTTTTTTTGTTCTTAACTTTCAGCAGGGCCGGCGAGACACTTAGAAATTTCCCTGCCATCATTTGGCCCTGGGAGATGTGACGTCTAGCGAGCTTTTCGATACAGATAACTAAAGCGCCAGTGACATAAAACAAGTCTGCTTCTTATGAAGAGCTTGCACACGCATAACGCGGGAACGGGGTTATCTTACAGAACCTGCTTGATGGACATTGGTTTTGCTTCTTTCTTAAATTGGAAGTGAAATTATCTCGTCCTTTTGGATAACTGGGAATTTTGCACAACCTATAAGATTCTATGTACGTTGAACCGCCAGGCAGTCCACCACTGATTAAGTCTTCTGTCCCATGTCTCCACAATCTTCGTACTATTCTTTTGTCAAGATCTCTTTAACAAACGTAAAGTTCTGAAAGCCCTTCCCGACTCGCAGCATAATAATCCCTCCCAAACGGCTCATGACCAACTAACTAATCAGGGACCGCGGTACCGGTCCTTATGTAAGCCTCAGCATGAATTTCCACGTTAAACGTCAAACTTTGAACTCCTATAGTTTCGCCCAGAATTGACATACACCAACGAAATTGGGTATTTGGGGTCGTGTCGTAAATATTTCACTGCATTACGAATTTTAATGACAGCATATGAACCGTTTGGCATCCACAAATGGCCATTTGTTGTTGTTGTTGTTGCTGTTGTTGGGACTCTTTGTCCTCACCTGGAGAACGTACCACTGAGCCGATTTTCCAGTTTTATAGATTAAAACAGAGGTATGGACAAGGCCTAGAGCTTTTTGTATGCTATTTTAATGTCACAAACATTCGTGAGACAGAAAACCAAATGGGATGGAAATTTTGCTCTCATCTAGAGATCAAACCAATGGACAGATTTTCAATTTGTACAGCTTAAGTGTAGGTATTAACAACGACCAGGGTCTTTTGAACACGATTTTAATGTGATTGCTGTATTCGCGTCGATAGAGCATTTTTATTATACATAGAGCACTGGGCAGAAATCAGTGAATGAAGTAACGAATTTGTGCAAATCGAGCTAAAAACATGAAAATTGGTACACTAGTCTTTCTTAGCAGTAAAAATCGAACCAGCCATGGATCCCCATGAAATGCGCAAAGTGCCACCAGCACTCCCCCCCCCTACACCTCCCTGTGCCCCTCCCGGCAGCATATTCTTACACAACAAGCTAAAAACATGAGTTTTGGTACACAAGTCACTCTTAGCAGCATAAATCAAATCAGCCATGGAACCCCCATGATACGTCCCTCAAGGGCCTCCAGCATCCCCCCGTGTCCACTCCCTGAGACTTGATCAACAAATTCTTGCAAATCGAGCTAAAAGCATGAAATTTGGTATACAAGTCGTTCTTAGCAACAGAAATCTAACAAGCTATGGAGCCCCCACAAAATACCCCATATGCCCCACCGGGCTCTTGTGTCCCCCCCCCCCCACCCTATTGAAGTTTGACCAACAAATTCTTGTAGAGTCAGCTAAACGCCTGAATTGTGGCACATAAGTGTCATTCTTAGCAGTACACATCGAACCAACCATGGTACACCCATGAAATTTACGTTTATCCCCAAATAATTAAAAAATTCAAACATTTACAAACGCAATTTAGGCATGCAAATATATTAGCGTTCTCAAGGACGTTGAGAAGAGAAACTGCGTATGCTCGTGCAACAGATAATAATAGTAGGTCACAAAACGTGTTGGAAGACGGATGTAAACCTTCTCTGTTAAATTTTAACGTCTTGGAATGGCCATGTAACTGAGTAGGAAGAAATGTTTCAATACGAAATTTAGCGTGGGATTATTATAACGTTAATCTGCAGTCCAAGAACGAACTTCCAATAAATTGTTTAGTTTCACTTGCCATTAATTATAGTGGAAGTGGAATTTCACCATATTCTGTGAACCACTACACACAAAAACCTGGGAGATGATTTTTCAAGTTACCCAATTTTAAATTAAAGATAACAAGTAAAATAGAAATAAAAAAATTAAATCAAATCGAAAAGAAAAATACTGAAGAAAACTCGGAAAAAAAGTTTACATGTTCACAAATACTTTTGGTACTTTTGAAAAAATACAAATCAATGAAATTGATAATTCGATACTACTTTGCAATAAATACACAAAGGTTTTATAAATTAACACTTGAAAATAGTAATAACAAGTAGTAAAGGATGTGTGTACATTAGGGCGCTTGGTGCACGTGCCCCCTCCCCATCTTTTTTTTTTTGCCCTTTTTGTAGATAAGATTGTAAAAAAAATCCGTTAAATCAAAGACAAAAATCATTAAAACAAAAGCTTTTTGAGAATCGACGGTTAGAAAATTAAAAAAAGAAATCAGCACATCAAAATATTAAAGTTTTTTTTTTGTAGCCCAGCACATATAAAACAAAAGTACAACGTTTCACTACTTTTTCTGCCAGAGAGAAGTCGACTTTCTGGTCTCCCAATGCTCAC
>JAHWFP010033641.1:1602-27264 GCA_023313725.1 Lithobius niger | reverse complement strand
TTTACGTTGCCTTTTGGACTTAAATGTCAGACTGCTTGATCGGGGAATCGAGCCCACGACATTTGAAACCAAAGACCGACGTCCTACCCCTGAGCCATACTGACACGGCCTTAAAGGAAACATCCATAGGCAGCATTTAACACGCAGACATACACATATAAACATACATTTTTACAATCGGCCTGTTCAGTTAGGGCGTTTCAATAAGACTCAGCGGTTGGACCTCGGTCCTCGGTTGCAAAGGTCGTGGGTTCAATTCCCTGCTCAGGCAGTCTGACATTTAAGTCCAAAAGGCAATATAAATAGGTTTGCATCCGTATTCATTTAACACTTATCGAGCCCTGTTTTTAGACTGAGTTTACCCTAACCTCAAACATCTTACAGAAAAAAAATGAAAACAGACGTCCTGCTCACGTGAAAAATGACTTGGTTCGCTAATGGCGAGATAAGGGCTGCAGACTGCAATTAATTTTCGACTCGAGTCTCGAGTCATTTCAATGAAATTGTCGTTAATTAATGGTCTAATTCTTTTGCATATGCATGGCAGTTTTGGATGGCTCATCCTTTAAAAAAAAAATTGAAAAATATCAGTTGACTCTTGTTTTCGTGAGACATGTCGATTCATGAATATCTCGCTGCATTAAAAAATCGTTTAATTGCCGAGCGACAGTTAATGAGATTGAAATGTTAAATCGTAAAAGAGAGAGACAGAAAAAAAAAATGAAAGGGAAATCCCATCTATTACATTTAAAACAAGATCAGAGCTCACGATATTTTAAATAACGTAAACCGCAACAAAGTTCAAAACTTTTAGGCTGTGCAGCCCGACACTTCCATTCGTATTCAGCATATTTATTGAGTTTATCCACCCAAAACCAAAACTGGTATAAGAGAAGCCGCCAATTTTTCAAAAAGGGTCGGCCTTATAAATTGAGTCGAGTTAAGTTTATTTTCCGGTTACTCCGCCGTCGCAACAAGGAAAATGAGCAAAAGTGCTAAACCCACAAAAGTGGGTGAGATTCGCACACAACAACAAAAAAAAAACACATTCTAAAAGAAGTGCAAAATTAAGGAATCGTTTAATTATAGTGTCCGCGGCCTATCTTGAGTTCACGGATTTGAGCCGTGAAATCCGTCGGTATGGCAAACGGGAATTATGGCAAACGAGTAATTATAGCAAACGGGATAGCAGAAGACGGGAAGTGCTTAATTTCGAGTAAACGGGAAATAATCAAGGACTGGGACGATTGCCATAAAATCGGTCGCCAAACGGGATTATGGCAAACGCACCTTAGCCTGCCGTAATACAAGCGCGGTGGACTGATTACTAACAGTGGTGACTCAGAGGCCCCTCTTTGACCAGTAGCATGTAACTACAAAGTGTCATGTGTAATTTTTCACAAAGATGTAAAAAATTTAGAATGGGCCACACAAAACTTCTCGGTATCCCTTGATACCCGCCGTATTTTTGCGCAAACATTATCCCTAAGACTTGTAATAGTCAGTTTCTGAAGTTAGGCAGGTCCAGCTGTAACTTGTATGACTGTATGACTTGTATGGCTGTCGACAGCTAGGTAATTAACGTCAACCCCCTCAGTCACAGTGTAGTGGTCCGGGATGCCACTGCACCACACATTACAGATATGTTAACCAAAGGTACAATAAAAGTTACAAGTCGAATGAAGGCTACAGGTCTGCTCGTAAAACATCAGGATTCGAAAGGTTCAGTTCTATTTAGGTGAAAGAATAGTGATAGTATTTTACGTATGCAGTTACAATCGATCATTTTGTAATTTAAAGTTTAGTACCAGGTTGTCGTTCGAGAATGATGAACCCAGAACACTCACGTTTTTGAATGAATACGAACCATATCGTTCGCTTCGCTCATTCTAGTGGCATCGAGCCAAGCTTCGTACAGTGTGTTCGATCGCCAAATAATCACAACATCGATGTTCTGATCAGTAGGACGCAAGATAATTGCAGTTGTAATGGCTGCTACAGTAGAAAGGGTTTGTTTTGCGTTAAAAAGGTTTACTATACATGGGAAAATTGCTCACTTCCCTCGCTCAATCCGCGCGCCTCCGTGCTTCAGAAACGCCATTTTTGACCGACTTTTTCCGTGTGATCAGCCAGTTAAAGCCAACTAATTTTGATATCTGTAGTGTCGTGTTGCTCAGATGATAGTAAATGTGGCGCAAAATATGTCGTCGTTTTAAACGTGAATTTTTTTTTAAACGTGAACCTAAACCATGCGCAATGGCTGTTTGCTGTGACGTCACCATGAGTTAGCCAATGACGAACGAGAACAACGGCTATTTGGCCGTCTGATTGGACTACCCCAGTCACGTGATATGCGCGTCACAGCAAACAGCCATGGCGTGTGGTATAGTTACTTTCTGACTCCCTGAACAGTAATGTTCGATCAAACTCTGACGTCAAGAAACAGCTTTCAGAGCATTTTTTTTTTTCATATTTGAGGATAAAAAAATCAAGTTAAACTGAAGAATAGGCCAACTAGAAGCGTAATTGAATTACCTTTTAGTTGGTTCTACTCTCACCTTTGTAGGGGCCTTACTTCGGAAGTTGAAGGTGTACAAAATCTATGCACGCAAGCACCATGATTTTAATGATGTAGTTTTTTTTTTTATAGTTTTTTTTAGTATTAAAACTAACTTAATTTTCGCCAAGAACGTGTTGCCCACAAAATTTCTAACTAGGGCTGACAAAAATTAGGATAAACTTACCTTGTTCCGACACCTTTCTACAATTTTAGAGGTCACTGTTTCGAGAGGAGTAGATGGGCACACAAATAAACATACACATTGAACGTTTTTAATGATGTAGGATTTTTTTTTCAAATACTAGGAAACAGGCTTTGAGCCTATTGTAGGCGGAGGGAACAGATCTTCGTTTCAAACTTATATTTACTTTTTATTATAATGATTTGTTAATGCTCCTAAAAAATCTGGGTGCAATACTCACTCGGCTAAGTTGGTCTCTTTGCCTTTTGGTGTGACGTACTGCTGCTCTTTGCTGGACTTCTTATTTTAGCTTCTTTTTTTTCAAGTATAGGGCATAAGGCCTATGCTACGTGTAGTATTTTTTATTTTAATAGGCTTTAGTTTGCTCCAGCAATTAGTTTTTGTTTAGCTATTTGTAGTCTCTTTTCACACCACACCGCCATCGCCGCCGACTAAAAATAAAACAGCGCATACCCACACTGCTGTTTAAGCCGCCGCCGCCAATAATTGTTACATCGTTCACAGCACCTATACTGTGCAAAGTGTAGTCTGATAATTACGCATTTAACTGAAAGCCAAACAATAATCAGTAAGATAGTTTTTAACAATGATTAAATTTCAAAAGGTTCACAATGCTGCCGCTTGTATAAAACTTGAAAACTCCCACCAACGAAGAACGTTGAGGCACACACCTCTGCGCACTGCAACAGCGATCTCTATTATAATAATCTAAAATTAATACCCATCACAATTGTAGGTAAAAAATGTTTGCTTTTACGCCTAGATTTTGGTTTTAGGCTAATTTTTCCCTGGCGATTTAGTTTCGTAAGTAGCGGCTAACAACTTAGGGTCGAGAGTTAGGACTATTTCTTCATGCAACACGGTTTCGGTCGAGACTTCACGTTACCATGGCAAAAAACGGGAACGTACTGCTAACGGGAAATCACACTATTTTCATGCAAACGGGAAATCACAACAATGCTCTGTAAACCCGGCCATAATCTAACAGGGGGCTGCCCTAGTTAAAATAATATAAAAAATCTCTAAAACCGCAAAGCATTTGATACACCCGTCTACAATTTTTGCATGATTATTCATATATTTTGGTGATACGAAACTACACGTTCTGGATTAGACACATCGTTTTGAAAGGGTTTCTGAGGGCTTTTTTCGATGAATGGTTGCTGGCGCTATAGAAAAGTTGTTATTTTCTAGTTCACTTCTCCATTTCTCCTTATTTTTGAAACAACTGCTATGACGATATAAAACTTCTTTGCTTTAATTAAACGAACGTTAATTTTTTTTCGGTCTTCGAATCTCATCTTCTTTCCCTGCAGCTACAAGTGTACAATAATTTCAAGAAGATTTAAATCGCCGTGATGGTTTAAATTGAGCGATTAACAGCCACAGATAACAAATTTACCCGAACGATTTACAACGCCCTAAATCTCTTTCAATTAAAAATCGTTCACGCAATTTCCTTCCCCAAAGAAGACATTTTTATTGCCATTACGCCGTGGGGAAAGGGATTCCAGTCCGTAGAGATGGAGTTTTAAACTCTTAAATTACCCGTGAAATCTCAAGTGCAAAATAATTCTTGCTGAAGAAGTGCGCGCTTAAAAAATCGTTAAATCATTAAGGTTTTTATCTGGTTCATTTGACTTGAGAAAGTAAGTCTTATATACAAGAACGAGTGGCGTTAAATATGTAATGTGCTTCCATTCTACGACAAATCTTCGTGGTATTTTTAACTTGACAGAATAAAGTTCGTAATTAAATGATTTCAAATTCGACTGAGCAGTAAATTGCCGTGTTTGCTAGAAACAGTGACGAACAAAAGGTTTGTTTGCCCCTGAAACAGTTCAGGGGCTACTTCCTGCTACTTCCGGCTACTTCTGGTTACAAAATGGTGACGCTCGCAGCTGCTAGATTTCTGGTGTGTTTGTACTTGGTGCCACGATGTAATATTTTGTTGGTAGACCTTTTGAATTGGTTGAATCTGAAATCAGTGAAGCTATCGTGGCACCTTGGACAAAAATACAGGAAATTTGTCGGTTGCGAGCTTCACTGTAGTAACCAGGAAGTAGCGGCGACATCCATTGCTTCGTGGACAGATGGTCTATTCCGATCTTTTTGCATGTTGCTTTTCCATTGGTTGGTGATTTTGCTGGCTCCGTTGACGTCACAATGCAGCTCAACAGCTTACGCACATGCGCACAAGTCAAACCGGAAAGGATCTAGTGTGCGTGTTTCCAGTGACGTCACTTAATGAGGTGGTGAATGACCAACCTTCCTATATACTAGCGTTCCATCGATCTTGCTTCGTAAACAAACAAACCTTTTTCTTCACCACCGTTTTTAGCAAAGATGGCGACCTAACACTCACGATCGGTCTGAAATCTTTTAAACCAAAAATCCCTCGAACACAAGGATCACAAGGATTTAAATCTAGCTTGAGTAACAAGTTGTCAAGGACTTGAAACGGGTGTTGTACTGTGTTGGCTGCTGCCTTCTTGGCTTCATTAGCCGGATAGAGATAGCAAACCAAACGCAGGTATATGATACCTTTCGTGCCTTCATTGCAGCTAAGACGTACGGCAGTGGCATGTACAGGAGGAGGTGAGGAGGGGTGGGGGGACTGTCCCTGCCTCGTTTGGTAAAATATCTTTTTGTAAAAAAAAAAAGGGGGACATTTGCTGGTGTGGCGATGCCTGAAAAAGATCCTTAAAACCTAAAAGCGCTTAAAAAGGGCGAAAAAAAAGGCCCGAAAATAGCACAAAAGGCTAAGAAAGGGTAAAAAGAAGACAAAAGAAAACTACCCAGAAAAAAATGTTCACTAAAACTTACTGAGCCCTTTTACTAAAAGTTGCCCCTTGTTCTCGGGGGTCAGTGCACGCTACTGACGCACGACCAGAGCCGACTAAATACCTTTGTTTGGTGAAGGCCATACCATGGCAACGCTGTTCTAGCCTAATAGTCGTGACAAGGCCAGCTGAGATAGTAGCAGCGCTCCCCTCCAGGCCCGTCAGCTTCCTTCTGTTTAGTGACAGACACGCTAGGAGTCGTCCAGTACCGTATGGCATGAGAACCAAAGAGGATCGGTATCTGAACAATATTTATGCATTAAACTTTAATCCCATAAAGACAACGAGTAAATTGGGTTCTCAATCCGTACGGTACTAGACGAATCCTATCGTGTCTGTCACTAAACAGAAGCAAGCTGACGAGCCTGGAGTGGAGCGCAGCTTCTATCTCAATTGGCCTTGGGTCGTGATGCTATGGTTAGCTGCCGCATCGTAAGGTGGCGGTACTCACCAGACAGAATGGCGTAGTCCATGTCTGCATGGGGAGGTCCCGCTGAATGCCATCAATGTCAGAGCGGTTAACAAAGTTCTGCTTAGTGTTGGTAGATAAGATAGAGTAACAGCCAGTATAGTGCACTAATAAAACTACACTACGTTTCGGGAGGACAACCTCCCGTCTTCAGGTAAAAATAAAACTAAAACATTTTAAAGAATCATGGCAGTATCTGCCGAGTCACCAAGTCTATAAAAACAAACCATTCAGGCATGGTCAAGGCCTAAAACTTTAAAATTATAAAAAATATGTAACATACCAAATGATACGCCATGTTACTGCATGGGCGCCCGGAAGTAGAGTCTACTTCCGGGCGCGCATCCAGTAACATGGTGTATAATTTGGTATGTAACATACTTTTTAAAATTTTAAAGTTTTAGGTCTTGACCATGCCTGAATGGTTTGTTTTTATAGACTTAGTGACTCGGCAGATACTGCCATGATTCTTTAAAATGTTTTAGTGTTTATTTTTACCTGAAGACGGGAGGTTGTCCTCCCGAAACGTAGTGTAGTTTTATTAGTGCACTATACTGGCTGTTACGATCTTATCTGCAAAAAGTGCTGAAACTTCTCAATAGTGTTGGTAGATGGCAGCTATGGATCCAGAACATCGCCTCCAATGCCGGAGATCTTTCTATTTTAGACTTTCTCTCCGGAATCACCCACAATTTTAATTTCACTAATTTCGTATCAGTTTTTAAGCAAAACAGTATATCTTTTAAGTACACCAAACACAAACGGGGCGAGTGTCATAAAGCTACAAATTTGCTGTATGAATCCTTCTGGGGATGTGAAATTGCTCACAATTGTAATGTCCCTATCTAAGTTGTACTCCCTGTCCGTTTACATTAATCCTCAGCATGAACTTCCATGTCAAACTTTGAACTCCTATAGTTTCGCCCAAAATTGACATAGACCAACGAAATTAGGTATTTGGGGTCGTGTCATAACTTTTTCACCGCATTACAAATTTTAGTGACAACAATTGAATCGTTCGGCGTCCACAGCATGGCCTGTTGTTGTTGTTGTTGTTGTTGTTGTTGTTGTTGTTGTTGTTGTTGTTGTTGTTGTTCTTGTTGTTGCTGGGACTCTTTGTTCTCACCTTAAGATCGAACCACTGCACCGATTTTCAAGTTCTATAACTTAAAACGTAGGTATGGACAAGGCCTAGGGCCTTTCGCAGGCTATTTTAATGCAATTACATGCTAGAACTTATTATGCATGTAACTAGAACTTATTATGCTTGACACGGAAAGCCAAATGGGCTAGAACTTTTGCTCTCATCTAGAGATCGAACCAATGAACCGATTTTCAATTTGTACAGCTTAAAATGTAGGGCCTTTTGAATACTGACCAGGGCCTTTTGAACACGATTTTGTTGTGACTACTATTCTCGTCGGTAGAGCAAATATTATTGTAGAGCACTGGGCAGAAATCATTAATGTTGTTGGTATGACTTTACTCTCACGTGGAGATCGAACCACTGAACCGATTTTCAAGTTCTATATCTTAAAACGTAGGTACGGACAAGGCCAGATCCTTTCGCAAGCTAGTTTAATGTAACTACAATATTCTTGACACGGAAAGCCAAATGGGTCACAACTTTTGCTCTCACCTAGAGATCAAACCAATAAACCGAGTTTCAATTTATATAGCTTAAAATGCAGGTATTAACATCGACAAGGGCCCTTTGAACACGATTTAGATATGACTGCCGTATTCTCGTCGGTAGAGCACTAATTATTGTAGAGCACTGGGCAGAAGTAATTAAGTGGAGTAACAAATTTCAGCAAATCCAGCTAAAAACATGAAATTTGGTACACAAGTCTTTCTTAACATTAAAAATTGAACCAGCCATGGACCTCCATGAAATACCCCCAAGTACCTTCAGCGCCTCCCCGCTCGTGCCCACTCCCAGGGGCTTGGGCAACAAATTCTTACAGATCAAGTTAAAAACATGAAATTTGGTGTACAAGTCATTTTTAGCAGTATAAATCGAATCAGCCATGGAACCCCAATGAAATACCTCCAAAGGGGCCCCAGCGACCTCCTGTGCCCCCTCACTGAGGTTTGACTCGCAAATGTTTGCAAATCGTGCTAAAAGCTTGAAAATTGGTACACAAGTCATTCTTAGCCGTAGAAGTTAAACAAGCCATAGAATCCCCATGAAATACCCCCAAAAGGCCCCCAGCTCCCTCCTGTGCCCCCCTCATTGGTCATCGATGCTTCATGAGGTGCAAAGGAGGGGCAGGGGATGTTGGGGGAGGCTTTGGTGGTATTTCATGGGGATCCATGGCTGGTTCAATTTCTACTACTAGGAATGATTGGAGTACCAAAATTCATAGTATAGTACAGGTGAGTGTGGTAGGGGGACAGGAAGGGGCCTTAGGGGGCATATCGAGAGATTCCATAGATAGCTCGATTTATTAGATAAAATTTATTTGTGTACTAAATTTCATGGCTTTTAGCTCGATGTTCATAATTAGCCCAAATTCTGGCCCGTAACAGCTTTACTACACCTGAAAATCGAACCAGTGAACCGATGCTCAAGTTTTACAGCTTAAAACATAGGTTTGAAGAAAGCCTATGGCCTTTTGAACGCTACTTTAATCTGACTACAATTATTGTTGTTCTTCTTCTTGGGGAAATTTTGCTCCTCACCTATAGAGATCGAACCAAAGTACCAATTTTCAATTTTTATAGCTCTTAAAATTGAGTATTAAAAAGGCTGTCTTATAACAGTTATTTTAAGGTGAATTCTTTTCTGTGTAATTCTTGCTGAAACAAGAAGAAAAAAATAATGAATATTAGTATTAAAAAACGCTTAAGCGTATAAAATACGGATGCAAGCCTTAAAAAACATAAAGCACTAAAGGAACAGATATTAGAAAAAGACATATAAACCATCAGCGGCGCACTAATACGTGTAAAAGAAGCTCCAGCTTGTTTTTTGTGTCGCTGGAGATTCTTTTACACGTATTAGTGCGACGCTTACATGTCTTTTTCTAATATCTGTTCCTTTAGGGCTTTATGTTTTTTAAAGCTTACATCCGTATTTTATACGTTGAAGCGTTTTTTAATACTAATTACGTTACGTTGTTATTACGTTACGGTTTTTTTTGCAAGCTGTATTTGGTTGTTGGTATGTGCGTTCCCAGTCGCGTGATCCGGAAGTGTCAAAAGTGTGGGTTATTGGGAAAAGTGTGGGTTATCGGCAAAAGTGTGGGTTAACCCACACTTTTTGCGATGACGCACACTTGTGGTATTGGTTAACGGGATTTAACCAACGGAATTTAGCATGGCGTTGAGTTAGCATGACGTCACAGCCGTGGTATAAAAAAGGAGCATATCCCGCTTGCTATCATGGTGGAAGGTAGAGGAGCGGGCATAATAGACCTAGTGTGGTATAATCACCCGAATATACACCGGGGTATAATCGGGGTGATTATACCCCAGTACCTTTTCGTTGTGCGCATGCGCAACTTACCGAGCTAAGCTTAAAACAGACGCCAACTGCAAGTTAGTGATTACGGTTTTTGACTCGCAACGTATTCGTTACTATTTTCGTATTTTAATATCACACTTTATAATTTGTTAGGCTAGTATATTATAATTTTTCTTCGGCGATCTATTGGCATAAATAATTTTAATTTTTACCGTATAAGTCTTTTAGTTTTTCGATCCCATGGTAATTATTAGCAAACGATTAAAAATTAGTACATGAACACACACAGCGCCATCTCTCGGCGGATTTCAGCAATGCATAGTTGATGCGGCGTGTTTAAAGGGAGAAAGTCGCCGACGCAGCATCGTCTGTAACTTCTAGTTGGAGATAAATAATTTTATGAACTGATAAACTGGTAAGCTAATAAAACGTAGCATTACGTTATAAATATTAATAATAACACAAAGAATGTTTAGTCCTTTAGTTTATTTATTTTGAATTGGGATATACTCCAATAAAATAGCCCTCTAGCTTTTGTGGATAATACGGCTAAAACTGTTTTCGCACTCAGCCTGTAACCAGACTAAAACTAACTCATGCTAATTAATTTGAAATTATTTGAATTGATATAATTGCAAATAATTAGCATTCGTTAGTTTTAATGTCAGGTTACAGGTATATTTAATTTTTCGTGAATCTTCTCGACGTGTTGATTTTGTTGGGCGAAGCCACTTAAGCAAATAATTACGTTTTGGTTAATGCTTTGTGTGTATGCATTACAGATATGCATCTTGCCTGCGCTACAGCGGCACTCCTATTGGCTGCAGCTCAGGTCTAGCGCCAATGGCGCGCTTCAAATATGAAATTTTCCAAAGCTATCAAAGCAACGCTAGGAACCGAGCTTCGACCTGGCGCTTGACGCGTTGCCAAGCAACGAGTGGCGTTGCAGCGTGAAGCCAAGCTCGCAACACTCCTAAAGTTTTGGTGAGTATCCTCCTTTACCGTGATCTGGTTTGCTTGGCTTTACTCGGCCGTCCCATTAGGCTTGCCGCTGGCCTCGCCATTGTGCTAAAGTTCGCTGGTTGAAAAGTTCGTTGTTTTCATCTTATCAACAGTCCGAAAAAATCGCTGGGTTCCTTACGTTTGGGCGCCAAATAACTATGAGAATGTCCTGCCCGGCTACACAAAAGACTCACAGTTGGGTTTTCTATCTCATTTACTGCACAAATCATTAACAACTTTAGCTTGAACCATCGTGCACCTGGCTTCTTAAAAAAACATTGTTCGCGCGTTTGCGGTCTGACACCTGCCGCTTACGATTATATACTGTGAGGTGTGCGCCCTTGGGCATGCAATGGCGGCGTGCGCAATCCTCGCACGCCTATATATAGGCAAAAGGTAGCAGCAAATTGTTGAAAACCTATTTCTTGTGACGTTGCACCTAATTACACATCTGCACGGCAGCGGAGGTGAGTCAATACACTATTTAAAAAAAAAAAGGAGTGAAATCATATCAGAAACCAAAACTGGTAAAAGGGGCCGCCAAGTTCCGAATGGTTCGGCCCTTCAAAGGAGTGATATCAACACACCAAAACATTCGCCAAGTTAATCGCACCGAATAATACTTTGGACCTTAAATGAAAATTTGAACATTGCTACCGAAAGTAGCAATGTTCTAGTTTTCATTTAACCTTCGAACTGTTAGTCGGTGCGATTAACTTGACCAGTTTACCAATTTTGGTTTTTGATATGATAATAAATGTACTGGTGTACTTACAAATTCAGTGAATTACTTGCAAAGTGGCAATAAAATTATTATTATAATTATAATTATTATTATCATTCTTATTATTATTTACTAACTATTATTGCTCACAGGCAGTGTTGTAAAAGAGATCGCAGTTGTAATTCTATGTGTTTTAAACTCAAGGATGTAAATGAAGCTAAGTATCTTGGTCTAAACATTGATAAACATTGGAAGCATGACATACACATTCAAAAACTGATTACTAAACTGAAACAGATTTTACCCAAGTTGTATGAAATTAGGAATCTCTTAAATAAAGAAAACAAATTAATTGTTTATAATGCATGGATAGCTTCCCATCTTCGTTATGGGATAGAAGTTTATGGTTTTGCAACTTGTGATCTTATCCAGAAGTTACAGAGAATACATAATAAGGCTGTCAAGATATTGTTTGGCTGTGGACATAATCTATCCACAAAAGAGATTTTTAATAAAGAAAAAATATTTAATGTTACACAACTACGAGATTATACTGTTATGTTGAAAAGATTCTTTATTGAAAAGACCAGCTATGAAAGTCTGAAATTAAGAAGGCCTAACAGACACAGTAAAACAGTGCTACCAACAGCTAAGTGTAGAAACAGCTATGGTACCAAATGTTTAGACTTTTATTCACCCTACATTTCTAATCAGCTTAGTGAGTCATTTAGCACTGTAAGAAGTTTTTCTGAGCTTAAAAGGTCTTTGAAAAAATTGGTTTTTCCTCAAATTAGTTTTTAACTGAAGTCATTAGTAATTTTATATCTTATACACCAGCATTGTTGACTACTGTCGAATTCCATTTTTTATTGTAAATAACTTTAATTTTAATCTTTGGTAACTAGTTTTTTTTTTTAATAACTCTTTGAAGCCATTTTAATGTATGTTAATTTTAAGTTATAAATAGTTTTATTTTTATTATAATAAGTTCAATATTATTAACTGTTTGCTTTGCACAGACAAGTTCCTAGTGAACTTCGTGCCTTTGTATTTATACAATGTAATAAAGCATTATTATTATTAAAAAATTATAATTATTATTATTATTAATGAATGAACATGTTGTAATATAACGTTATCTGCAGACAACATATTTTGTACCGAAACGCACGCTTCGAGATCTGTAGATTTCGTTTAACTCAGTTTTAAATTGAATGAGAAGAGTAATGAACTTTCCGTAAGTGAGGAGACCAACTTTAGCTTAGTAACTTCAAAAATATCAAAATGAAGACAATAATCAGATTTTCATCCATGCTGATGGGAATTGTCAGGTTTCGAGTAAAATTATTGAGCAAGTATTTAGGTATGGGTACTTTATATTCATGGCACAAGAAATCATCGCCACTGAAGGCGGGTGTTTGAAACAATGAAAGAGGTGAAACGAGCTCATCCCATTTGGGTTGTAGTACGTTACAGCAAAGAGTCTTTGGGTAATAATTACGGTATCGACCCACCGGAACAAATTATGGTCGACGATTAAAACCTTGGGGTTATGCTTGACTGGTCACCTCTTGTCCAACACCTGCTTCACCCACTAATGGCCAGGCGCAGGTCCACAAAGGACTTTGTCATTGGGTTATCAAGAGGTGAAGGATAGGGGAAACGTTCGGACAAATTTAATAAGGGGTAGAAATGACTTTTAAAGGTAAACTCGTTTACAGATGAAGTTTTTAATCTCTTTTATGGGCAAATACGCGCAAGACTCGTGATCACGTTCATAGTTAAAAGAAGTTTCGTCCATGCAAACACAGAAAATATGGTTTTCATCTTGAAAATTATGGCACACTAGCTGTTTACTCGTTAAGAACGACAGGAATGTTAAATGCAAACCCGTCCAGAAGTTTCTGTTTGAAATAGGCTACTGGTTGTGTGGTATGAAAGCAGGGACGAGCACAGCCCCTCCCCCTCCCCCCACCTCCCAGAGGGAGGGGCAACTTACTTTCTTTTTACCCCTCATTGACCCTCTTTTCCCCTGTTTGCACAATTTTCTAAGCCATTATTGTCCCTTTTTTGGCCTTTTTTTAGGCATTTTACACCACCGCTCCAGCGAATGTCGGCGAAAAAGATCACTTTGCCATGAGAGCAGGGGCTTAGAGCCCCGCCCCTGTGTGCACGTCCCTGCATGAAGTCCTAAATAATGTACAAAACTGCCACTGACTGTGAAATATCGGTGCAACCTCTTTATGCCGGCCCTGCTGCAAAACGTAAAACTTATTTATCTAAGTGAATTTGTAGGACGCACACTTATTTTTACGGCACACAACTCTTATTTATAGTATCCGCGGCCAATCTTGAGTTCGCCGCAGAACGAACACAGGTAATCGATTGTACGTTATCAGTAGGAGAGTGCCTTGTTGATATCCAAGATGGATACAAAAACAATGGCGGCCGTCGATGAGAGCCGTCGCCTCCTGGAAGACGTAGTCGCTCATAAAATACTCGCAAGACTCAAGACGCGCCGCGCACACAATAATTTCGGTTTATTTATAACTAGCAGAAGCCCGTGCTACGCACGGGTGGTGTTTGATGCACCGTTAAAAACGCTGGAACGATTTCCTTCCTCATGTGTTTTACGGAATGCGTGTACGCCGTCTATGTGTTTTTGCGTACCCTGTCTAGCAAACGGTGTTTTTCGTTTGCTTCACTCCCTCATTCAGCGTATCCCTTGTTTCGGAGTCCATACACTTACATTACATATGATTCTTTCCTGCAAAAATGGTTGGAATACGCGTTTGTGGATGTGAAATAAATAAATACGCCTTTGTGCATGTGAAATAATAAATACGCCTTAGTATACCGGAAATAAATAATTACGCCTTTGTACACGTGAAATAAGTAAATAGCCATTGGAGAAATTGTAAGGGAGGATAAAGAAACGAAGCTTCAACAATCAGCAAGAGGGCGAGCGGGCTCATTCTTGCCACGGTAGCAAAGAAAAAGGGCGAGCGACCGACAATGAAAACGGCTTTGTGCTCTATCAATTACTTGCGGCCGTCTTGTCGCGGCCGTCTTGTGGCCGTCTCGTTGCCGTCCATCCTACGCGACAACTCGATTAACAAACGAAGCTTCAACAATCAGTAAGAGGGCGAGCGGGCTCATTCTTCCCACGGTAGCAAAGAAAAAGGGCGAGCGACCGACAATGAAAACGGATATGTGCTCTATCAATTACTTGCGGCCGTCTTGTGGCCGTCTCGTTGCCGTCCATCCTACGCGACAACTCGATTTTATTAATAAAGATGCTTAATAATGAGGTGGTCATTAAATTAATTTAGATACAATGCAACTACTTTAGTTTGCATCTAACTGCAACAAGCAAAGAATGTCTGTGAATCAGGCTTTGTCGGATGCGTAGCCTTATAATCGAAGCACCTCAACATCTATCATATATGGTGTTCAATTGTTATGCGGATTTAAAGGAGCAGTCTGTGCTTATTTTAAAATAGTATTATTATGAAGTACTTGAGTCTCGAATTCAACAAAAGTTTTTATCAGGAAATATGTAACAAACCGTTGCTGTTTAATTGAAGCCATGATAGTTGAGGGTCAAACTTAACGAACTTCCTGCTCGGTCACTCACGTCTTTACGTACAAACAAACGGTGTTGACTTACAGACATAAGTATGATTTAATTAGATCATATCAAAAACCAAAAACTGGTAAAAGGGACCGCCAAGTTCCGAATGGTTTGGCCCTTTAAAGAAGTGATATCAACACATCGAAACATTCGCTAATAATTGCACCGCCTAATATTTCGAAGGTTAAATGAAAACTGGAACACTGCTACTAAGTATGGTATAATTAGATGCCACAATGATTTATTATCTGTATATCCTAAACCTTTCGCACTAATGCTGCGATACGGGGCAGGAATTTTACCTTACGGTAAAGTTTTAGCTTATGCAACCAGAGCATAAGCTACAGCAAAAGCAAAAGCCGAAGCTCAAACGTTTTCGGCCACCAGTTATTCTTAATATGTCTTACTAAAAAAAGCATCCTTTCGACACCACAAAGAGAAAATATGATTTTAAACAGTATACTTTTCTAGTCCGAGAGGTAAAATCAATACAGAATCAACCAGACCACCTTTCCGTTTTTTTAGCGAGAGCAGTCGAAAGCAAAGGAAAATAAGTTCTCATCCACCAAACGCACACCAGACGTCTTTGAATTCAAGGTAAACCACAACGTCATTTGTACCGCACTCTTGTAGAACTGTTGGTCATTAGTGTAAACCATGTACTTCTGATCGTTTTCCTCTGTGACGTAAGAACAGTATCCACCCAAAACCAAAACTGGTATAAAAACCCGCCAAGTTTCCAAAAATGATCGGCCTTTGAAGGTAGTGATATCGTTCAACCAGGGAAAGGCCGCCAACATCAATCCTATTATCCAAGTTAATCGCACCGACTAACAGTTCGAAAGTTAAATGAAAACTTGAAGATTCCTACTCGCTGTAGCAATCTTCAAGTTTTCTTTTAACGTCCAAAGTATTATTTGGTGCGATTAACTTGGCTAATAGGATTGACCTTGGCGGCCTTTCCCTGGTTGAATGATATCTCTACCTTCAAAGGCCGATCGATCGTTTTTGGAAACTTGGCGGGTTTTTCTACCAGTTTTGGTTTTGGGTGGATATCACAACTTTCATAGGACTGTGAACGTACATAAGGTTACACCATCTTATCTTCATCTGTACCTTTTTTCTAGAGGAATTTTATTTCTATAAATTTTCACATTTATAATTTTCAAATTTACCATTGTCAATTAGCCGTTAGATTAGCCTAATTGACACGGCTTAGTTTCTTGTATGACCATCCTTCACATGAGACCTCCAATCCCATTTTCTTTAATCCCATTTTTGCACACACTGGCTAACAATCGTTGATTTCGTTCGCTTCACTCACTCAATCAATGTTTTGTATATCCCTGCACCTTCCCCTTAATTTTTCAAGATTTCGTTCACATTTAGTCATGCAGAAACCCCCGAAGCAGAACGCGAAGCATTTTATTTTTGGGTTATTAACTAAAACCCCATTAGCTCGCGGATACTCGTATTGTTGCGTAAACATCATCTAACGTGCATTTCTTTATTCTTATGCAATCCACGGCAACGTTAATGTTTCTTTATGTTTTCTCTCGTTGCAGTTCAGTTTTTAGTTCGTCCAGGCTTTTACAATAAATGTAAGGACCAGTCTTGATTGTTCAAGCCATTGCTGCTTAAAATCTTTGGTTGTAACTTGGAAAAGAAACGAAATTTAAATTCGCTGGTGGCTAATTTCAAAACCCTCCCACGCATTTGTCCTGACCCCTACAACACCCATACCAACAAAAGGACCATGTTCAGATCACCATGCATCCGTGTGCAAAGGTTCAGTTTCAAAGGCCTTCTCAATTTTGCGCTAGCCATGAGTAATGAGTCTATTAGATTTAACATGGGGCCAGCGTTACTAGCTAGCTAGTTACTAGTTACAGGTTACAAAGTAACATAAAAAACAACGTTACTGACGCATCTTTCTCTTCTTTAAATGGTGGACACTCAGCCTTTAGCTTTCATTTTTTCTTTATCCCTGCACCTTCCCCTTACATTTACCACAATTTGAAAGATTTCTGTCGCATTGGAATTTATCCTCAACATGCCAAAATATGCTTTTAGTTGCTTACAGTTAACAGACACATATCTGCTGATGAGGCCGCCTTTTTATCATTAACAAAAAAAAGGGTTAAAGGGTTTAACGAGCGTTAACCACTCCTGGTCATCTGCCCGAAGCCCTAAGGCCCTATGTCTGCAACAGCCAGATTCCCAGGCGGTCACCCACCCAAGTATCAAGCCAGCTCAATGCTGCTTAACCTCGGGATCTGACGAGAACCGGTGTTTCCAGCACTGCAAGGCTGTTTTATCATTAACAATCTATATTTTAACAATCGGATGTCTACAATGGGATGATCTACTGTTACTTGGCGGCGACACCCTAGCGTGTGTCTTGATCAGGGTTTGATAGGGGGGTGGGGTAGAGGGATGCACATGCTCATGTCATTTGTTGGATGCATCGACACCCGACTTAATGGCAGTGGTCTTCAGGAAATTCATATTTTCCTGAAGACCACTGGCTTTATGTATGGGGACCAATAAAACGCTGAAAGCACACGTCACAGATTATAGGAGAATAAAGCCAAAAGTGCTGCATAAAATGTCAAACGACGTTTCGAAAAAAAAATACATTTTTCGTCATCAGGTTCCTGTAATAAAAATTACATGGCAAAGCCATAAGTCAAGGTGACTTGTGGCTTTGCCATGTGATTTTTATTATAGGAACCTGATCACGAAAAAAGCATTTTTTCGAAAAGTCGTTTGACATTTTACGTAGCACTCTTGGCTTTGTTCTCCTATAATGTGGGGGCCGATACATCCAACAAATGACAAATAACTTTATGACCGAGTTATACAAGAGTGCTCTACAAATGACGTGGTGCTACCTTGAGGAATTAAAAGACAGTTTGTGTCCGTTTGGTGGATGAGAAATTCTTTTACTCTGCCTTGCGTTGCTCGTCGCTAAAAAAAATGAACGGGTGGTCTGATTGATCCTGTATTGATTTTACCTCTCAGACTAGTAAAACTTTGTTTAAAATCATGATTTCTTATGTCGAAGGGGTGCTTTTTTTGGTTACTAATGTTGAGAATAACTGGTGGCGGAAAACGTTGGAGCTTCGGCGTTTGCTTGTGCTGTAGCTCATATTCTGGTTGCATAAAACAGAACTAAAAGTGGCACTGCTCTACGACAATTATAGTTGTTTAAAGGTGTCAATAATAAAAGAATTATATTATTGTTTAGACTATTTGTTACCCTTTAAAGTGTTGTGGTATATTTCATCACTGGGCTCTGCTTGACCGTGGAGTTGGCTGACATCCGTGTACTAGCTCCCCAAAGCTGTAGTGGTAGGCCATAATTGGCCCCAGCAACCTAAGTGCCTCCTAGATTTAGCCTCGGTTGCCAGAGTCAGACAGTTAGCAGACGATGGCGAGATGGTCTACTCTGTAACAGACTTCCGATTCTTCCTTCCAAGCTACCTGATGCCCACAGGGAAAGGGTTTCCCCGAAATGTTAGAGCACTGAGAATTGTTTCAGTAGAAACTATTGCATATTGTGCAACAGTTTTGAATCAGTGAAGACCACGGTAGAAAAAAGTGCTGAAAAGAGTCAAACATCCCGTTTCTAAATTTATATTTCAGTGAATCCAGCGATCATGATGATGTTAATCAGAGCAGAGAGGAAAGGTGACTGGCAGTTCATGCTTATGGTGTTCGCAGAGTGATCCCCGCAGCAGGTTACTGGGATTACTTTAGAAGGACCCAAGTCCATAAAATGATGAACCTAAGACATCCTGGGATGAAGGTACAAACTTAATAAGTATGCTTGCAACATAATCATGTAATGCGCAACAACACAGGTGTATGGAACGGTACCTGGTAGAAAGCGCTAAGAAACGTTGCAACACATGTGCTATGGTCATGAAGCAGCAGGAATGACAGACTTGATGCTTAATGTGAAAAGCATTAAGGCGCTTAGCCTACATATTCATGGTGAACTGCATGAAAGGAGAGATATCAACAGACCAAAACATACACCGAGTTCCACCCTATAATACTTCAGAACCTAAATGAAAAACCTGAAATATTTCTCCCGAACGTAGCATTGATCAAATTTTTCATTTGTCCTCTGCACTTCTTCATCAGCGGCATGTTGATGTTAGTCCTTTGAAGGCTCGAACCATTTTCTACTTGGCGGCCTGTTTGCCAGTTTCGGATTTTGATGATAGAATAAAACACAAACAGAGAAGAAGGCTTTTTTTTTATGTTTTAGTTTGTTTTATTTTCGCATGAATTTTTTGGAGCAAACTAATACTCGTACTGGCTTAATTTTTAACCTTAGTAGACGTTTAGCACTTAGGATAAATACGTCTCCTTCGGGTATCCGAACTGGGAAATCACCGATCACCCCAAGGTAAGGGGAGGGCGAGGACAACGTTGAGAATACGCCAAACTATATCCCATAGCTGTTGAGGGAGGCTTGTAGTCTCTCACACTACCTAGTCCTTCACTGACCTGCCGGGACTAGGGAAAGGCGATCATGAAATTTCAACTACGCGATTATTGCACTACCTTGACATGCGATATTTGCGATTATTGCGATATTTCTCAATATGTGGGCAAAGCTGTTTTAAGTTGATCAACTGGTCATAGCAGCAGTACTCCTACCGTAAGCTTATTCACTATATACGTTTAGGCTTAGTACTACTACGACTAGGTCTAGTTAGTGTAGTATTAATAAAAAATTGTGAAAAAATATTCTTATTTATTCAAAATAATTAAGCATTTTCCAATATTTTAAGTAATTTAAATACCATATCGTCTTGCATACAATTACGCACTCGCAGATAAGCCACACCTAGCAAAAACAACCTTACCTAAAAAAAAAACTGCACGCAATCCGAACATTTGCTGCACAATTCATAACCTGTTGAGATGTGAAAATGTTGCTATTAATGAATCAACAGACAAGCACTTTATGTTGTAACATTAGTTATGTTAAAACCAGCAATGAAAAGCAGTTTTTTTCTTATGTATTCGGAGACCATGTTTGTTAAAAATGTTAGTCAGATGGTTTATCTTTATTAAAATATCGGAGGCCGGCTGAAAGGAAAAGGAAAGCCTAAAGGAAAACCACTTCTCCCCTCCTCGCGCCCGCATCGAAAATGCACTCTCCCACTCTACCTGCAGCCAAAAAGGAGCCAGGCATGAGTGGTCGATCAATCTGACAAGTCGTCGGGAAGAGTGCCGGGAAAATGTCCCGTGAAATGTGTCCCGGGAAATGTGACCGGCCCCGTGCATAGCACGGGCTTCCTCTAGTCTTTATTATAATATCGGAGGCCGGCTAAAAGGAAAAGAAAAGCCTAAGGGAAAACCACTTCTCCCCTCCTCGCGCCCGCATTGAAAATGCACTCTCCCACTCTACCTGCAGCCAAACAGGAGCCAGGCATGAGTGGTCGATCAATCTGACAAGTCGTTGGGAAAGGTGCCGGGAAAATGTCCCGAGTGTGTAGAGTTGCAGCTACAAATTTGTGGTATGCACTATTGGAAACTGGCGAAAAACCGTTTAAAATGGTGCAGTTGAACGTCAAAATCGGTCAATGTTTAACGAATTATTGACAACGACGCGCTCCGATGTGAACCAGATGTAATAAGCTCGAAGCTACGACAAGCGCGAAACACGAAAAGCATTATAGAAATATCGCAATAACGCCCATTCCTTGCCTGGGCCTCTCAATGTCCCTTTTCTAGTCACCAGCCAGCTCAGCTTCTTCAGGCAACTAGACTGAGCTCTGCCACCACTCAGCCACCATGATCACTCAAAAAAACGTAAATTACGGATTCGAACAGTGGACGATCTGCTTTTCGAACCCTAATATTTGGTGGCGCCCAATATTTGGAGGATCTTTGACCCGGGACTTGTTCTGCCGTATCTCTCTCTGCTGTCGGGTAGGGTTAACTACACTTTAAACTCTCGTTCAGTTAACTGACACGCTGTCTGCAAGTAAACTCATTAGGAATTGCAAAGTTGTTTGCCGCTTAGAAACGTTGGCTCCGGTTATCGTCATCCAGCCATTACCCCGTTATTATAGCTGACGTGTAATGATACGTCCATCTAATTACCAGATCGAAATTCGGCCCGTTTTTCCTCAACTGTTTGTGAGTCCGTCAGACTTTGAATATTTGACAGTCGACTTTTAAAACCGTTGACTCCGATCACCCAAATGAGCTTCATCAACACAGTTGGAGATCACGTGCCTTTCCGCTCTCACCATGATCCATGATCGTCAAAGAGATAATAACGGGAATGTTACATACGTACGATCATCGAGTCCGACACCAAATTTTTTGTCTGAAATGGAAGTTTTGATGAGGTTGGCGTTCGGAAAGCAAGCGAAAACCAGGAGTATGTAAAGTTCTGTAGGAACGAGGATAGGACTCCCACTCCTATAATCGCACATTTTCTTTTTAATTTTATGACAAAACGGTTACAAATTTTATGACAATTTTATGACAAATCGATATCTGGTTTTTATTTTTAACCCACTTAAAGGCGTATTGTCACCTTTTCAACTCCTAGATGCAACACCGTAGAATCTTCGAGCAATATAAAGAAAATAGCGGTAAAATTGAAAAAAGAAACGACACTTCGCAGCAGCGCCGCAAATTTTCATAATGAAAACGAAATCACGTGACCCACATCAGCCTACTGGATGACGGAGAATCCGGTACGTGGATGCTGTGTTTAGTATATGGGCAACGTTATCGAAATACCGGCACCTTTAAGGACTATTTTTAACCCATTTTTTGTTTTGTTCTGAACACGCCTGATGGTGAAGAGTGGAGAAAATGAAAACGTGATCAATTTTTTATGACACCCTCAAAGGGTGAGCAAGGCATCTATAGAAATCTTGAATTCTATACGTCACTTGTGATGGTAGTTCGTATTTTCAATTTGTTTATAGCATTTCCTAAAAATATCTATTATTTTATATTTATGACACAGAACAGAAATTTGTGACAAATTTATGACATTTCGTTAAAATCCAAAAATTGCATGAATTTTATGAATTTTATAACAAGGGGTGAGCCCTGCGAGCAGTAACGAAGTCCTTAAAAAAATTTCTCACACGGTGGATGCATTTTTTTTGTGCAACAATTTGCCAAATGGACTCTTTTGTTTCCTTCATTCGCTCGATCATAACCGTAATACTTGTTGTCGCTCCTCTAGACTCTTTATCTTCTCCTGTTAGAACCCATAAATTTGTGATGTAGCCCGGCATTATAAATAAGTCAAGGAATTTAGACCGAAAATTCGGTAAATAAACGCCTAAAAGAACTGTAGAAAGAAAACCAGTCAATATAATGCTGAAGCTGTCGTGCTGCTGTCCCCTAGCCCGAGATACTGTGACTGGAGTGTATTTACTTGTAATCTAGTGCACAATTAAATAAATAAACACATAACGCCGTAAGTTATATCAACTTTGGAAAGAGGAAACAAGCCAAACAGCGATAATTAAATAAATATGCACCACCCAATGTAAATCAAGGACCACGCTAGTAGTCCGCCCGCCAAGTTCAATTGTCAGACTCCATTGTAAGAAAGTCATTATTCAATTCCAGCATTGTTATATGGTTGTCACATGGTGGTGGTGCGGTGCGTCGTGCGCATGTTGAATGTGGCATGTTATAGATTCCGGGTTTTCCGCTTGGATTTCTCCAGCTAAATTGTCCCTTTCATCGTCGTGGGGGAGATAACCCAGTTTGGGGTCGTGCTCCATAAAAACAGAATAACAACTAGCTTTTGGCTCTTTAAGAGAAACCAGAGCTGAGCGTATTTCATGGTGGTGAGGATAACTACCTATGCAGCGAAACAGCTTGAAAATAGTAGCAATGGTCAGGTTTTTCATTTAACCTTTTGATCTAATAATACTCGGTGGGATTAGCTTGGCGGTTGTTCGTTGGCGGGGGTGATATCATTACTTTGTAAAAGGAACACTTTTCGGTTAGGGTTAGTACACCATGTAAAAAGCTTGGTGGCAGCCATTTTTGTTCTGATATCACTACTTGGGTAGGCTGAAACTTGGCGAGTTCTTTCACCCTTGTGGGTTTTGTTTCTGATTATGTAAATGAAAGAGGATAGGAAACCAAATATCGAAAATCATACCGTAGGAATGTCGTAGCCATCTTTATGCACTTATGCTTCGTCGGAATGGCGTGACGGATTTGAACTAGCAACCCAATTCGTCCCCAAATCGCTGACGTAACACCTTTATCGATTTTCCCACTACTCCACTGGCACCTGGTAGAGAAGTGGGCACATCGATAACGGCGTTTAGTGATCTGGGGACAGATTGGGTTGCTAGTTCGAATCCAGACAACGCCATTCCGACGAAACGTAAGTGCACAACGGCGGATTACTGTCGGTACTAAGTTATGTGTATGATTTTCGCTGATTGACTAGTTTTCCTCTTTCCTTTCTAGTGCCTAATGTGAGAATCAAGTATCGGACTCACAACAAAAATCACGTTAAAAAACAACTAAGATTCGTTAAACCATATATTTGATAAATTTATATTAAATTGAAATTTCGTGATCGGGATTCGAGCCAATGGATTCGAACCAACGGATCAGGAAATAAATTACTGACACTATTACTATTGCCCCGGTAGTAATAGTGTCAGTAATATTTCCAAGGACTTCACCAGATTTGAGACGGGACGGTGGGGGAGGGGCATTGAGGCTTAAAACGCGTTGACAGCTAGGTCATTAGCGCCAGCCCCAGCGCCACACATTAGAGATGTTAACCAAACCTTAAATCGGCCCAAACAACAATGTGTGTCTCAGTAGTGATGTGGAGTTGGTTAATTCGAACCCCAGTACTCTAGCATTCTTGCAGTTTTTGTCGTACCAAGTTTGAACTGCGTGAGGAGTGGAGTGCGCTATGTCACCGAAGCACTATGGAAGTGGTCCCCAGTTGAATTAGTGGCTTCTCCAGCGAATTTGACCAAGGCCACAGACCTAAATCTAACGTCAGATGTAAGATAAAGTTCCGTAGCACGAAGAGTAACAAATTCTGATTAAATGTCATCTAGCGCTTATTCATATCAAATGTTTTTTTTTCTCGGTCTTTTTCATCGTAATTATTATCTTGAAATTAAACGTTTGACCAGTGCCTAGTCGAACACAAGCTAACTTTAAAGGTGCTACATACAGTTATCGTAAATTTACACTATCTCATTTTGAAACAATTAGTTAGTGGTTAACAGGACGGAAAGCCTTATGGGCTCGAGAAGTGCGAACGGATGCATACGGATGCAAACGTGTTTACCTTGCCTTTTGGACTTAGGCCGCCCGCGCACTGAGCGACCAGGTCGCGCGGCCAGTGGTCGTGGCGGCCAAAAAACACGGCGACTGGCCACGCGGCCACGTCCGTTTTTCATTGATAATTCTCGATCACGTGGTGAAAAATGAATCTGGAGCAAGTATGGTCACTCTGGCCGCCTGCACGCCGCCCGAGATCCCAGTGGCCACGGCGACAGGCTGGCAGCTGCGGCTATATGCGCGTTGCTACATATACCATTAGCATTCTCGTTGGCCGCAGCGACTTGGCCGCAGCGACTTGGCGGCTCAATTGTCGGCCACTTGGCCAGAAGTGGCCGACAATTGAGCCCATCATCTACAGAACCAGATTGAGAGAAACGGTTTTCAACAATAGATTCAGCTTCCAAAAATTATTTAAAATCAATATAAAAAATACCGGAAGTATGAAGCGGAAGTAGTCCGAAAGTACACAGAAGACCGGTTGTGACTACGTAGTAACTTCATTAGCTGACTGTTTCTCTACCTCCCCCTTCGATCCTCTTCCATATACATGATTATATAGGAACCTTTCGTTCAGTAAGGTTCCAAAACAATACAGTATAGTGCATGTTTTTTAGAATGAGTAGGCTGCGTACCTAAACAGATAGTTTTAATCAGGTCTTCTATAGGTGTAATGTAAGCAGGACAGTTCTTTCATTGAATCATTACATCAGATTTCTCTTCCCTTCAAGAGGCCAATGACTCCTTTATTTCCCTTTTATTTTGGACGTCCACAGAGTCCTGCTGTTCATGCGGATCGATTCTAATCCTGTTAGGCGGATCTCGGCAGTGAAGCTCTTTATTCAATTCATCACCAGCTGCTTCCAAGAGCCATTGAGAACAAAAAGAGTTTTCAGCTCCATTGCTAGCTGTTAATCCCTTTGCCGATATTGAATTTCGACTTGTGGACAAGAGTTCTGCGGTCGATTACGCACCCAATGAATATTAAAGTTGGGCGTAGAGAATTGTAGGTAGGTTGAATTAATAATTTAAAGTACGGTAACAGTACTGCTTCACAACTGCAGAAAATTCAGGGTTTATAGAAATTTGTTGAAATTTGTAAGCTTTTTTTTCTTTGGGGGGGGGGGGGGGAGGTGATTAATGACACGTCTATTTACGAGCCTTCGCCTTTCGTGGATTTTTGAACACTTATAACTCAGGACCAAAATGTAAATAAAAGCGTAAATAAGGGGTAAAGAAAATAAAAGGGTGCGAGAGGGTACATAGGTATATGAAAGGGGCTATGAAAGGCTACGTACGATTGCAAAAGGGTACACAAGACTTGTGTAGCCTACACACGGTACAAACGGGATGAGCCAACATAAGGTATTAACGGGATGAGAGTTCAAAAGGGTACATCGGTAGAAAAGAGTACAAAGGGCATAAAGAT
>JAHWFP010033640.1:42556-102932 GCA_023313725.1 Lithobius niger | reverse complement strand
AGTTCAGCTTTTGTTTCATGAAAATCGGTTCAGTAGTTTTCGAGATAACTGAATTTCTCCATGGTTGTTATTACGACCCTCGATATAACGAAAAAGGGCGTTCTTTTTTACCGGAACTGGGGGGGGGGGGGGATTGAGGCTTAATGGCGCGGTACCGGAACTGTACCTAGTACTTGAATCTCAGAGCTTTGCTAGCGTGTTGGTTACAGTGAAGCTGGTTACGGTTGTTATGGCGACGTTCACAACTTCGCGACATCTGACAGGGAAGACCTGATAGCATCCCATCCGCACAACGACAAACTGATACAGAACTGATACTTCCATGCTTATATATCCATTGAGCACCAGCACTAACGTTGTGGTAGTCCTTTTTTTAATGCTGCAATGTTATTGCTGGTGCTCAATGTGGGTATATAAGCAGGGACGTGCTTCATGTGTTCCGTGTGTATATGGGATGAGGAAGGCACTCACTCCCTCCTTTCAGTGTCCTCTTGGCTTGAATGCCAGGGAACTGTCCACTCGGATATGCTTTGCCCGTATCGCTCGTGTTCAACACTGAAAAATTAAACCTTATAATTACCGGTACAGATAATCCGTACAGATAATCAGTACAGATTTTTCCGGTTCTTTCAGGGTGGCGTTCGAAACACTGATTCTCTGACTTTTCTCTGATTCCCTGAAATTCCCTGATTTTTCCCGGTTTCCAGATCAATACTGACATTTTTCCCTGATGAGTTTTTCGGTCGAAGGGAAGGAGCAGTAGACAGAACTGCAATTTTTGTTTAACATTTCACTCACATCGCAATAACTCCATCGCATCGCTTTGCTAAATCAAAAATTGCACTTCCGTACGAGTAGAATGCCGTAATCGAACAAAACTAGAAACGCACTTTGCACGCAATGATAGGCCTAAGGTCGAGTATCTGCTTCATCAGAAATGAAACAAAAAGAACATAGTAGTTTTAACTGAAAAATAAAGTGAAGGTTTTAGAAGTAAAAAATTAATTACGAATTTGCTAATCTTTACAGAGGAAAAACACTTTCCGAAAAATGTTGAAATTGCATGAATTTCAGTTATGTTTATCAAATTCCCTGACTTGCCCAGTCTTGATAAATTCCATGAATTTTCCATGTTTCCCGGTGTTCCAGTTAGAACGCCACGCTGTCTTTGTACCGTCAAATTACGGTGCCCATCATGAAAATGGTTCACCCCTGACAAAACGAGTCTTTCTAAATCCTGCCCTTAGGGAGTTCTTAGCTGAAATGACAGGGAAATGCGACGTAAAAACAAAAACCACCCACAACCGTAAAATTTGACTGGTAGCCTAATTGAACAGTAAAATAACCAAAATTTTTAACAGGATATGTAGAGAACCCTTACAGAGCTCGACTGCGCCCCAAATCGATGTCAAGAGCCAATTTCAGAGGCAAATACGCTGTTTGGGTCAAACAGAAATGTAAAGGAATTATTCAAGGCGTAAACCTCAGTGCATGGCTTTTCAGTAAATTCGTGGAGGGTAATCCGGAAGATAGATTTGCAGCATCCTTAAGTAATGTGGTAAAGCTTTACCACAGGTCAGAAACTATGAGCACTGTGAAACTTTTCAGCCAGATATTAATAAGTTAGAATCCCAAGCACTCGCCATTGTTATTTGCTTTGACCCTTCTATACCACACGCCATGGCTGTTTGCTGTGACGTGCTCATCACGTGATTGGGCTAGTCCAATCAGACGGCCAAACAGCCGTTGTTCTCGTTCGTCATTGGCTAACTCATGGTGACGTCACAGCAAACAGCCGTTGCGCATGGTTTAAGGGTTTCGTTCTATTATGTCCGCGGCCTTTCTTGAGTTCTCCGCAGAAAGACCACAAATAATCGATTGTATGTTTTTGATAGCAGAGTGCCTTGTTGATATCCAAGATGGTTACAAAAACAATGGCGGCCGTCGATTAAAGCCGCTCTCTCCAGGAAGACGTAGTTGCCCGTAAAATACTTCCAGGACTCAAGATACGTCGCGCACAGAATACGTATTGGGAAAATATCTGTACTGCAGACTTCACTTGTCCTGTTGGCAACCATCCAATTTTTCAAATTTATTCTATGAAAAACCTTGGCTCTAATCTTCACTGCAAATGAACTGAAATTTCACTTACAAACTCAGTAAGTGTGTAAAGAATCCCGAATAATACGCTTCGTTTATGTTCTGCTTTCACTTACTGGAATGATGACGTCACACGGAAACTAACCGCCTTTAAAACCTTGATCCGTCCGAAAATGTAGTTCCAATACTACGAAACTGACAGAAATGATCGAGTAAAATCAAAGAATAGTCACTCACCAATGCATGTACGTAAAGCAAATTTCTTACGAATACCAGCTTTCACACTTATAACTTCTTCCCATGAAGGAAATACAACAGGAGGAAACCTGATTTTAACTACTAAATTTCAAATAGATTTGCACAGTAGAACTTTTTTTTGAAAACTTGGCGGATTTATTTCGGACTACCATTGTTGAAACCATGCTACCCAAACGAAGGCCCACTGATGACGTCACTTGCGAATTCAAGTCCGAGATTAAGATGACGTCATATTTTAACAAACCATTGTAACTTCAAAAGTAACTCCCATTGTTTGCTGAGTGATGTTGTGTGATCAATTATTGTAACAATATGTAACCTACAAATTGACTGTAGTTAGTGTGCATCATCAATTGTAATGGCTCGAGCTCGCTTGGTTTTCTACCCGGTGCTCTCAACAATTACGGCGTGAACCGATTTTGAATTCATTCCTCCACGGTCCCGGTCCTCAAGGTAATTCCGGCTACACTAATTAGAATTTGTCCCTATCTTGCCCTAAATCCCGAATATAAATTCAAACCTGACCAACCCAGTTGTTTGTAGATAGGTATAATAGATTTATATCCAAATTCAAACTATAACTCAAACACAGATGAAATTCCGTTTAACCCTCAGTTAGCATAGATTCTCTGACATTCGAAGTTAGACCCTAAGCAAAGACAAATTGTCCCCGTGTAAGTCAGGCGTGCCCACCAACGCCCCAAATTACAATTAAAACTTCATGCGGACTGAACCCAGATTAATTGTCTATTTTCCACCAGCTTAGTTTTAACCGAATTCTGGCCAACGTAATATCTGATAGCTTCTTCTTTAACTGTGGCGTTAGTGGCGAGGCCCATTGGAATGTACCAATTGTCGCCACAAACTATGCAATGTAAGTTTTGCTTGTGGCCAAAACAAATTCAAAAAACCATTTTTTAGCATTGACACAGACTAATCCTGTTTTAATGTGCGTGCCATCAGCAGGTGGAATGCCTTACCGGAATCATCAGTGAATTCTACAACGATTAACAGGTGAGAGAATTTCTGTTACAAATTCTGAATCCTCCACTGTTTTTTTTTTTTTTTCATGCATGAACTTTTTATCTGTCTCTCTCTCTTTATTAATTACCATAAATCGTCGATGAACAGCCCTGCCAAATCTACGGCCCACCCCTTAAAATGCTTTAAGGCCAAAATTCGTCAAATTATCTAGTTACCGACCCTCTCCCCCTCCGAGGGGGGGGGACTGTTATTAGGTTATTTCACAATTTTTGACCTTAAAACATTTTAGATCGTATTTTCTGCACCAAAATTAACTAAAAGCTTCATAATAAAGCAAACTAAATAAACTAGTAAACTAATGAACTAAATTCCGTAATAAATGAGAATAAAGGCATTGCATTAATGCCAGACCGAACCCAGACCACGTACGTGAATGACCGCATAAACGCCGAGTTTTCCGGGATAGAGTTAGGCCTAAAAACCCTCCCTGGACAGAAGTAACTTTCGAATTATAACTTTGTTGCGGACTACCCTTTTTCTTCTTATCGAATTTATTTTAACGCCTCATGGACTTTTAATAGGCGATTTAGGAAACGAACTATACGTGATCTAAGAAAGAGTGCAAATCTATACTTCCAACATGAATTTATTCCGAAGTAAATTGTCATAGACCGTAGAAGGTCTTGTCTCGGCCCGAGTAACTATACTATTTCAGGTTCTGGTTGGCCACTCGTAAAGCTGTTAAGATGTAAAGCTGTTATGTATTTGATGATCGTTTTCAATCGCCTGTCACTAACGTATGCACTAACGTTGGTGCTGACTGGAACCTTGTACACGCATTGAGCGGCTGGCGTACATAATGTCTGAGGCGTTAGGCCTAACCCTAACTTTGGCTGTCGTACGGCTTTTAGTACTGACAAGATACGTCTTACCGTTCTCTGAGAAAGTCCAGTGGCAATGCCGGCCTCTTGAATTTGTTATTTCAGCATCCGTGTTGAGTACTGAGCCTTGATGTATTTGAAGACATTCCAAACAATCTTCCTAGCCTGTAAATTCAAACGTTTTTCACGTTGGGAAAGCGATGAAGCGAGCGATACGGCAGCCATATTGGTTCGTCTGCTCGAAGAGAAATTTTACCAGGCATGATCAATCCATTTTCCGAAAATCCGCGCGAATGGCCAACCAGAATCTAAAATAGTATAGAACTGTCCTAAGATAAGAAACGTGTCAACTTTGGAATTATTGTAATCGACACTAACTAAGAAGTTTCACGCTGCATGTTGAAAAACCAACAAAAAGTATACTCCTTTATTCGACACGGTAAGGCAATTCTTATACTTAAAAACCAAACAAATGCTTTTTGGAGCTTGGATCACATCACAATTACAGGTAGATTCATTCAAGTCATAAAACAGCCACGCGCACTTGTCAGTCCGCGCATGTTGCCGTCGTACAGTTTGGCGAGATTCAGCGTAGGAATGCTACAACGTCACTTCCGCTTGCTTCTTCACATGACTCAGCGTTGCGAGTGCGACACTGAACTACGTTATTTCTAGTGTATGTTTTTCGCTGTTGGCTTGTTTCCGATTTTCCTTAGTGCGACAAGAAAACATCAATAAAAAGAAGGTCACGTGACAGAATGAACGCCAAAATTGTGTTGTTAGATGGGATGACCCCTTCTGTTCCTAACGTCCCCTTTAATTATTAATGGCATCGATCAGATGCATTTTAAAAAGGGTTAAAGGGTTTACCGAGCGTTAACCACTCCTGGTCATCTGCCCGAAGCCCTAAAGCCCTATGCATTTTAATTGCGTAATACAACACTGAATCTGCGAATAATATAATGTCGCTATTGTTATCGCGTGACATATTCCTTTGTCGAGACTAGGATTTGTTGCTGTTAGGGCCGAGTCGTGCTGGTGACCGGGTGCGGTTAACGCTCGCTAAAACCTTTTACCCTATGACCTTTGTTGTTATTCACTTACCTCACTTTTTCTGTACCTAAAAATGGCGCATGGCCGGACAAACTTTACGTGTCCATGGACCATTTTTGAACAATAGCATTGATGAACTGTGGTAACTAAAGTTAAAGTTGAGAACTTCAGTGAAAACGTTAGGTATTTATCAATTCCCTTTTACCATTGGGCCTAAATAAAATTGGTCACTTAGTAAGGTTCGTTCTGTTCTGTGCCTTCCACAAAACCCGTCGGTCCGTGTTCACGGCCTCTTGTCTGGAGTTACGTAAGAGTGGTCTGGGTGTGTTTTGGGGACTCGTTGACGTATTCCGTGGTCCATGAATCGTCTAACACGCTCGACTACTCCGGAATTACTGACAGTCGTCATAAAACTCGATTACACGTCACGAAAGTAGATTCAACAACATGTAAGCATGCCAAACAGGTAAATATGAGCAGGATGGCCGAGAACACTTCCAAATATTCAACAGAAAAATTTCCTAGACACCACGTTTTAAAATGGATTTTTAGCAAGAGATTAACGGTATGTAAATAAACCACCATAATTCATTTTAAAGCAAACTTCAACGGAATTTCCGTCTGGAATCCTTTTGCTGTCTCAGAAGTTTATTTGCTCAAGAGATGTCTCTTGTCGAGAGACAGACGCCTAACGAAGAGCCATCCTCTTCAAATAATTTTAAAGTTAACACCTTACGCACGAATTTCAATTAATTTTTTTAAAGAAAATTTGTTGGACGAAACAGATGAGGCATTTCTTCTTTGTTATTTGTGATGCGGCAACACAAAAGTCCGAGAGAACAAAAAAAATAAATAAAAAGCCCCCTCAATTTATATCTGTATCTGCAGCGTCTAAAGGCAAGAGAAGGAGCGCGCCAAATCCGCGAATTACGGGGTTGCCATCTTGAAGTTTGGGCACAGTGCCAAGATGGCGCCCGCACGTGCGGCAAACAGCCATCGCTCCTGGCGGCCAAATAAAGAACTGAAGCTTCAACCAGCCGTCAGGCAGGTGTCGACACTTTAACCGGATTCAAATTTTTTCTTTTTTTCGGCCCCTCAAATTCTGATCTGTGATGACATGAATCGGGAAACTTTTTTGCTTCCAGTATCTTTTTTTTTAATAGTTACTTCATGTAAAGGGGATGGGTTTAAATCGTGTTTCTTTCAACTTGCGTGTTTCAGTGGAAAAATGAAGATTGCAACAGACGATGAATTCGCGTGCCACGCACGAAATTTTGAATTTATGAATTCTGAAATCTTACCAGTAGTTTCGTTTTTGCATTTATTTGAAAATTTTGAGCTTTAAATGAATGCTTTCTTCAAACGGAATATGTATCAAGAAACACGCTAGTGAGTTGCACCAAGTTAATAACAATCCTCATCATTCAGTAACAATCGGCATTATACCGAGACACGTGACTCCATAGAATTAGTGTCTAACATATTCAACATGAGCTTGATATTTTTCAGGGCCTGGTAAAAATAATAATGCTATACAAAACATCGAAGTTGGTCGAAATCGAGACAACGGCTAGATTGACAAAAATTAATCCACGTCTTCGAATTATCTTTCAATGCCAAATCTAATCCTCAATAACGTTACATTTGGTAACTATAATAATGGCTGACTAGATGGTTCGCTAATTGCCATGTTAATTTTCGTAGGACCATTTCTCTCGTGCATCAAAATATGGGGAAGAACTTCAGATACAAAACTGGTAGTACGACAGCAGTACAACAGTATCCCAGGCATTTCCTAGCAAAATTGTCCCTCTCCGTTCCGAAATTACGTTTGCAGTTGAAACCGACATTAATTCGATAATTTTCCTTTTTTTTTTGGCAGTACAACATGAATTTCATACCTTTTCGGTTTTGCAGTTGACGGTGTTGCGGGAATGGAGTAAATGGGCGTGTAAGTAAAAAAAATAGTGCTCAATCTTCTATCTATCTATATATATAATACGCTTAGGTTGGGCAAGCAAATTCAACATTATGCACTACAATGAAAGAGGGCGAGCGACCGACAATGTCAAACAAACGGATGTGGCCTGTAACAATCAGTAACAATCGAAATATTGCTTTAAATGCTGGCTCTTTTAGCCGACATGAAGAGTTTCAAAGTTGGTTGAGTAACAATCACTCCATGCACGACCATTGTTGGGTTCATTGAGCTTGGTATCAGAACGAAGAAACGCGCAATTGAGCGTCCTCCATTGAAAAAAAAATTAACTTCCATAACAAAACAAATCAGCAAGGGTTCAAAGGGAGGGGAAGCTGGGATGGGGATATTCAGACCACACAATAAGGGAATCCGGGTCCGGGGGGGGGGGGGGGGGGGGGTGCGGGGCGGGAAAGGGGCTGGCTGGGGGGGGGGAGGAATGGGGGAAATCTGACCAGACTATGGCAGAATGTAGGTGGGTAGGCAACAGGGTAGTCCGGAGAAGGAGGCAGGGGCAGTCAGCGCCCTATTTATTCCATACTGCCCACTACAGTATTTTACTCAGGTATGCGGGAACTGGTAAGTCATTGTTAACAGCTAGTCATTGTTAATATCGTCGGAGTTGTCTGTTATTATGGCAGTACGCATGTCCTCGGTTCCGACATCTGTAACAACAATAAAGGACCACTGGTATGCCATGCTGGCTTGGACAATGGCTGTCTGTGTTTGTTGGCGAATGGCATCAGAAATACAACAACAACAACAACAACAAAATACTTAAGTTGTAGCTTCTATGTTTTGTTCTGTTGATATCACTCCTTTGAAGGGCCAAACTATTCTGCGCTTGACGTCTCTTTTACCAGTTTTGGATTGACGTACCAGTTTTACGTGATTTTCCGCGTAAAGTTTTCTTTCTCTTTTTCACCGTCCATATTTGTAGTTACCACCAGGAAGCACATATTTTAAGTTCATATCTGGTGTAAAATGAACATTCAAAAAACTATTTCTTTTCGTAAAATTATCTTACAGCAACATAAATAAAAAATAAATAAAACATTGAATATAGTAAAGAACAACTGTTCTAAACTACCTTAGAAAACTACCTTAGAAATCATCGTTTAACACTCCTTTCAGTCTCCTTTTAACCTTTATCTTTTAAAACTAATTTTTTGTAACATCAAAGGGTATTTGCGAGCGTTAACCGCATCCGGTCATCTGTCCACACTTAATGAGTTTGTTACACAACAATGTCTAAGTTTTCACCGTATTTTTTTTACTACTCTTTAAGTTTTTTTGTTTTTTTTCGTAGGTATAGCGACAGTAGCCTTAAGCTGAAATTATAATAATAATAATAATTTTTGTTGCTGGAGCAACAGGACTGGCAAGGACCAGGAGGTCGCTGACTGCCAGTCTAAAAAGGGAGAGTAATGACATATGCAGGTAAAAAGGAGACTTGGTTTTTTCTAAAGCAGAAATTAAAAGCATGTGAATCAGACAGAAATAAAACCAGTTTAAAATCAAAATAGCCTGGCCAAACGGATTGGAATAGGAAAGCTAGGGTATGATATGGTAGGGTCACGACTGCCTTACCACCAAGGTTAGACCTGCCAGGGACACAAAGGTCCCCGATGGCATCGCCAGACGTGTAGGAAAGGTATGGGAGGGAAGATGGCCAGTTGTCTTACATTATCACTAATGAGATTAATAAAAAATGTATATATATACATACATAAAAAAAAAAACACTCAACGTAAGCTAAAAATAAAAAAATAAAAAAATTAACATTATTAGTTGATGGTGCCGAAAGGGTTGTGAGCCGCTAAACGGATCGTTTTTTCGTGGTGGGGAAACTAACAAGCCCTCTTAATAAAAAGGGTAAGGTTTTCTGTAAGCAGCTCCCTGCGAAAGCCACCCTCCGAGTTCATGCACACTGCCCTTGAACGAAGGGCAGTCCAAACCGGGACAACCCGGACCGCAAAAAAAATTTGTCTGCACTCAAGGCGAGACCCCAGGACCACAAGCTTACAGGGATGACCCCGGGCATTATGTAGACGAGGGGCAAGGTTATCTAACATTATAGTCCAAATGACAAATTTGATTATTTAAATTTACTACAAACTTATTTTAAAATGTGCCAAACAGAGATATTCTCTTGAATATTATAGGGAATATTTCCGGATCGTCCCATGCAATAATACGATTCACGCTCTTAGATGTTGGGCACTCTGTGGTAATTCAGTGCTGTGACGACAGAAACATCAGCGATCCTATACCTACGTAATTTCTGCTTGGCCAAGCTTGCACTGCTTTCTCGCTGGGTAAACACAGACTCCCTAGGTTAAGGGCACGTTTATGCAACCACTCGCTTTTGCATTCTCGCAGCTAGAAGCTAGAAATCACCTAAAATTCCAACATGGCGGCGGTTTTATGTCTGCCGCCTCGCAACAAAAACAGCAAATAACGTGAGTTCAGAAGCGTTTGGGAAAATTGTTTCGTCATGAGGAATTCTTTATATTATTGGCACGGATTATAAGACTGCAAGTATTTACTCAAACGATGTCGGATTTAGCTAATCCATTTAGCGTTGTTACCATGGCAATGTCACCATTGCCATCGCGATTAAGTTCTAGCTACGAGAATGCAAAGGCGAGTCGTTGCGTAAACGCGCCTTAAGTTTGTGACGCTGTAACCACGTCCTGTACTTCTGCCCTGATCATTGCACGGGGCACTTATCGTGGAAGGCTGCCATATATACATATAGTCACTTCAAGTCTGTTAAACCAACACTAAGCTTGAGTAGCTAAAACTTAAAGTTACATCAAGTCTACAATAACGTCTACTATAGTTAGCATAAACTGCTGTACTAAATTATTTCCTAGTATAAAATATTCTCTTTGATCACAACGAGGTCTATCCGACGTTTTCGCAAGTGCGCAAACCTCCGCGATCGAAACAACAAAAGCAATAAAACCTGCTGCCTCACTTGGTGAAGTGGACTTCCGTATTAGATTAATTTCCATACAGCGATATGGGTTACATTAATTTATAATTCCAAATCTTCCTTTGATCATTTTAGAACGGAATTGCATATAATATCAATGTTTGATGGCGATACGCAAAGGACAGCGCGTGGCCTTGTCAGCGACGATGTCTGAAAGGTGCACTCCTGCCTGGCTAGAGCAGAGCTCACCACGTTATTTTTTCACGATCCGTGGTGGACGAACGAGGAAGAGAGCATTATACCGCCGAGTGCGATTGGAGCAGCAGCCCGAATTCGCTTTTCTGCATAACACAGCGGACTACGTGGAAGCCAATCTCTGAGCAACGTAACACGCCGACGGAGGAGTGCTTACAGAAGAATTGGGGATCGGGGAAAATAGGGAAGAGCTTTAAGATGGCCATTTTCGGATAGGGCCTACAGCAAGGTTTCTCTTCAATTTATAAGTTTCAAGTATCACTTTTTACAGTCCTCAACTTCCCCTAGTTTACCTATGGCTTTAGCAGTGGCGCAACTAGAGTTTTTTTTTGTTTTTTTTTCCCGAAGAGGTAACACTAGCAATTTAGCCGAATGGTGTGCAGGGAAAATCCAATAACAGCTAGGGGTCTGGGTGAGCGCTGTGAGCTCCCCCAGCGGCCCCATGAGCTGACGCATTTTTGCTATTTTCCGGCATTTTCTGGCCTTGTAAAGTGCCGTTGGAAACATTTTTATAAAAATCAGTTTTGCTGACTGCATTATGCGCATAAAAAAAAATTGTAATGTAAATCTTTCAGTTTTTCATATAATACTAGATACTTATTTTTTATAAATAAAATACATCTTCAGCATAGTCAAGATTTGTTCAGCTATGGAAAAAGTGACTTGGCCAATTTGCCGAATAAGCGTTCAAAATCTAATAGAAGGGGGCGAATCGTCCCTTTGCACTCCCTCCCCCCCCCCCACTAGTTACGCCAATGACTTTTACCGCGAGGTATAATAGTAATAGTTTCTTACCAAATAACGGCTTTAAGTTCACTCAGAAACTTGTGAAGAGCCGATACATATCAAATTTACAATTACTATCCATAAAATATCAATTACAACGTGCACACAAAAACAAACAAAAAAACAAATACCTTATTACAGCATATGTAAAAAGTCAATATAAAAATTTAAATAAATTAAAAATCGCTTCAAAAACAAAACGGAAACCACACGGATATATATAAAAAATATGGTAACTGCAAAACATTAAAAAGGAACTAAGAATACTAATAATAATAATTAAACTAGCACACAGCTTGAATATAAAGCAAAATAATGTAACAATCATTTACCCAATGGCCATCCTTAATTTCACATACATTTAATTGTTTAAAAAATATTTTTTTTATCTGTTTTCTAATTTTATTCTTACTATCAAGTTTTAGCAGGTCAATGGGTAACTTGTTAAACAGAGTTGGGATTACATATGACCTGCACTGTTTACCGTAAACGTTAACTACCTGAGGGACATTAAATCTGTAAGTGGATTTACATAATATTTCTGCTTTACTATCTGTCACATTCTTAAAATCAGTTTTAAAGTAATTTTCATAAATGGTTACAAAGTCTCTAAGTTGGTTAATTTGTAGTATTTTTTTGTTTATTAAAAATATTTTCTGTGTTATAGTTGGTGTTATTTTTAAATAATATTTTTACAATTTTGTTTTGGACTTTTTTTGAAGTTTGTTAAGTTGAGTTTCTTTTGCGTGGCCATACACTTCAATACTATACCTCAATATACTATCAGTCCATGCGTAATATAAATTTCGTTTAGTTTTATTATCTAGAATATTTTTTATCCTGTAAAGACTTGGCATCATTTTACGTAATTTCATTATAATACTGTTAATCTGGTTTTTATAACTCCATTTTTCGTCAATAATTATTCCCAAGTATCTAGCCTCTTCAACTACCTCAATTTTATCACATTCTAACATGCAGTTATAAGAGTTACACTAATTTTTATGAATATAAATATTTTTGTTTTGGTAAACTTTTTTGTAAGTTGAATGTACACACATAAATTGTGTTTTACTAAAGATAAAGATAAAGACCTCATTTTCAAAACACCATTTTCCAATATTATCGAACTCATTTTGGAGATAGTTTATCACGTTTGTGTATTTTCAAGTGAGATAACAATGATATCATCTGCGTGATATCATACTAACAACGTGGTTTTCCAGTGAAAAATATCATTCAAGCATAGCTGTGCCGCTCACTATACGTGGTGTGACATGAATCTTACACTCCCAATCCATTATGCTAGAAAAAAACATTTCTTTAACTGGGATATCACTTCACTCCGAAACGCACGGCATTTAGTGAATCACTCTTGGCAAATAAAATGCCAAAAAATTTTGGGAAATAACAAAATTGGACAAATTAAAAATATGACAAAGCAATGGTTTCTTGAAAAGAATTGCATTTTCTGTACAAATTATTTATTTTTCATCAAAAATTTACAGTAGTTTTGTAAGAATCATGTATTACTATTTTTGTGTGTTTAAGTGTTTATGTAAGAATACTCTGTGTTAAAACATGCCTACTACACACAAGCTCTTTTTGTGGTTCGTAGTGGCCTTGGCAATGTTTTTTTAAAATAAAAATAAAAAAAATAAAAAAATAAAAGTTTCTTCCGAAACGAAACTCTACATTTTGTTTAGAAAAGGAAATAAGATTACCTGGTCAAGCTACATATTTTCATTAAATCTGTACTCACGGCGTGAAAAAATGGAATAGCATGTACGTTGAAAACAGATGTTTTTGTTGTTCCGTATTGCTTTCATAACTTCCAACGATTTCCACTATAATTCTTGGTACATAAATATTAAAATAACACAGTTAGTATAATTCAGTTACTGTTATGGTTAGTTCGTCAAGCGTGCTAACAAGGCAGACCATTCTCGCCAGAATTATCCTGGAAATTGAATGTTGCTCATTGTAGGGGAAAGGTATGCTGAGTAGCACGGAAATCTATAAGGATTTGTGCGTTTTTCTAAACAATTACAGAGTATTGTAACGCGCACAATTTAACGGAAAGCAAGAGTTAACCAAATGAAACAAGACTGACCTCGATTTATAAGTACAATTTCGTTACAGTAAACAGACTTAGTCCACATAAATTATCTCTGACAAGATACACAATTGATGGCAGAATCGTGGTGAAAAATAAGGTAGCCATTTTAGGGGAGAAATTGGGCAAGTAGTACGAAGAGATATGCGGATTCGTGCAATTTTTCGAAACAGTTACAGCGTATTAGCCAGGAATACAGGCAATGTCACAACCTATGTGTTACATGAATTTACTTAGGCTGAATTAAAGTAAGATCTTTGCAGAGATGGGGCTCACTGACAGAGCCAAGAAAGTCACTGAGCATGAAATGGTGCAGTTGCTTTAATTGTCAGCACAAACAGCCAATCTGCGCCTTGTTCACAATAAAAACATTACGAAAAACAAAAAACGTCATCAAGAACTCACAGTCGACCCGGGTTTCAACTTAAGAAGAAATCCGAGTCGATAAGCTGAAAGCCGGGTCGACCGTGAGTTTCTTGCTCACGTTTTTTATTTTATTTTTCGTAATGTTTTTATTATGAACAAGACACACAGTGGCTGTTTGTGCTGACAATAAAAGCAACTGTACCATTTTATGCGCACCGAGTTCCTTGGCTGTGTCAGTAGGCCCCATCTCCCTAATTCTTTAAAGCTCACTTCTTGGATCTCGTTTTTTTTTTAAAGTAACGCCGTTCACACGTCGGAGTGTGCAAAGATTGGAGGCTGCCATCTTTGGGGAAATGTTTCGGGAAAAGTGTGGCGATTAGATGTTGATTTGTGCGATTTAGAATATAAAACGAATGTTAGTATCAAACAACCGCTCATGTTATTTAAATATCATTTAAATGTTATTTAAACCTTTTCACAAACTTCAAGCATCCTGCTCGAAATAACCTTTACGACATTTACATACGTTAGACTGAATGTAGCAATCCCGTTTTTTGCGAGTGGATAAACAAGAAAATTAACACCTTTGCAACATTTGCACACGTCTGAAGTAATGTTGCAAAATTGAGCCATACAGGAAAGCTAACCGGGAGGAATGCACCTTTAAGATTACAAACAAACATGGAGTATTACTACTTCATCACTGATCATTTTCCTTCACGAGTAACATTTTAAAGCTGACAAAAACACGTGAGCGGAGGAGAATAACTCGTGAATGAAAAAATTATCAATAATAAACGAGTAATTGTGGTATTATTACTGGTAAATGAATAAGTGTGCCGTTAAAAGGGGGTGATCGAAGTTTCACTTTACTTGTTAAAATGTACACGGATAAAAATTGATAATTTTTAATTGAAATAATGAAATTTACAATTGAGAAAATTCCATCTGTTTAAGTGCTGTTGTGCTTTACGTTTTAAATAAATGATTGGTAAAGCACAACAGCCCTTAAACAGATGTAATTTTCTCAACTGTACATTTGATTATTTCAATTAAAAATCCTCAATTTTTATCAATGCACATTTTAATGCAGTAAAGTGAAACTTCAATCATATGACCCCTTTTAACGGCACACTTGACGTTTTTGTTTGTAATCCGTGTACTATTGTGCGCGCAGCGTAACTTGAGTCCTGCAGGTATTTTATGAGTGGCTACATCTTCCTGGAGGGAGCGGCTTTAATCGACGGCCGCCATTGTTTTTGTAACCATCTAGGATATCAACAAGGTGCTCTGCTATCGAAAACGTACAATCTATTATCTGTGTTCGTTCTGGGACGAACTCAAAATAGGCCGCGGACACTATACCATTTTATGGTTATGTCTTCGCACTACAAAGGTTTATGTCCTTATACCTTTTTTATGGCTGTGGCTTCCCGCTACAAAGTTTATGTCCTCGACAATTGAATTGATGTGATGTTTGCAATTAAATTGTTGCATCGGACGTACGTAACGTATTCCTGCCGCAATTCGTGTGTTTAGTTATTGTGTAGTCAAACATGCATGTCAAAATGGATGTAAATTGCCCTTTAAGCCAGCCCACGTTGGAGAACAAAGATGCCGACAAATAAACATTGCGCTGTCGTAAACTGCTAAAACAATTCGTCATATTTTTACAAACCGCATACTTCAAATGTTAGCTAACACAATTTACCTTCACGAAATTTGCTCTCCATCGCTCTCTCCTTAGTGTTTGCAGGCCATTTTTAAGTGCGTCATCGCAACGTGCGGTGGCTTATTGGGACAAATTGGGTAAATTTTATTTACACATACAAAATTTTTATGAAACTGGAACAAGATAGCCAATGGCGCGGGCGTAGTTTACCTTCCGGTGTTGTAGTTCCGGTTTCATGAGAGTTTTGTGTGTGTAGAAAAAAGCTGTTGTGTGTCCCAACGAGCCACCGTAGTAACAACACACGTTCCCTCCCGTTTGCCCTCCAAACTCGTTCTCTCGCGCGTATAACGCTTGCCAAGTGTCATTTTCCATAGGAATATGCTCTTCCCGTAACGAAATGGGTGTATTGGTCGAAGCCAGCATCGACGCCATTTTGGGATTAAAGGTTATTCCCAGCTTCTAACTTGAAGGAAGCAAAGCAAGAGCGTTGTGTAAACGGCAATACTTCCCTTAATATGGAGCAGTGACATAAAACACGAGCTAGACTTATTTCATTTAGCCAACGTAACAATATCCATTACCCCCTCCCCTTCGCAACCTTCACCATCCCCCCCCCCCCCCCCCAAGACCCCCTTCCCTTTCTTTTTTTTTACACTTGAAAGGCTGTTACGCCCAGAAGCTTCGTTCTGCACACCCGGCTTCTCACTCTCAACTCACGTAACCAAGGAGCTAAGGCGGCAGTTGGCTGTGCGCCCTGCAGGTACCCTCGAGCGCCTTCGCGTCATGTACCGAAATGAAAGTTGATGCCTGAGAGCTCTCCTTCCCGCCATCCATCTGCCAGCTACCGACGCCCATCACACAAAACAATTTCCCAAGCCCGCGAGGGGGCCAACGCGGACGCACGTTAATTTTTGCGCGCGCCGGGGAACAAAAGATGGGAAGGTGGGAGAGAAACAAGAATCGTGTTGCGTTTATACAAAACGGATTTCTGGGGGTTAAATGAATGCGAATGAAAATTTAAATTTAGGCTATAAATCAGTCCTTTTTTCAACATGTCGACATCTGAATATAGGGATAAAGTAGAGAGATTTCGAGCGATTCAAGCTGAACGACGGACGAAGAAAGTTTGAAATTAAATTTAGCAAAAGGAAATTAGAAAAACGCGAATGAATTAATTCTGTAATTCTTTGGTATGTCACAGCAGGATTTAGAAAGGAAACGGATGCCGTACCCTTACAAAGCCTTATCTGAAAATGGTGGTCTCACAATGCCCGAAAAACTAAGCCAGTTCACAAGTCTTACCGCATGGGGCTTAATTTGAGCCGGAAAGGTCCGAAACGCCGTTCTGGTTCTTTTAGGCTAAGCGTTTCACGTGTACCGAAATTCTAACTTAACGGAAATTTGAGTAAATTCAAATTACACCCCACCTAGCCTAAACCAACTTCAAATCACCATGCTACCATGAGTCTATGAAGTTCCGTTCCGTGTAGTTCCTACGAAACTTTATGTACTCGTGATGCTACTTAATAAATCGGGTTGAATTCAAACTTTTGAAGTGTTAAATCTTTGTTGCGCATCGTCCTGTTAAAGGGACGGCTAGTGAACGGCCAAAAACTAAGTCCCAACGCGCAACGTGAGCTTTGTGAGTGGTCCCCGGGGTCGTCTCCAAACCAAGTAATGCCGGTTCGAATCCCACGACCGACCTAAGTGACACATTTTACTCTAAAAAAATATATCCAGTTTGACATATGCAACAAATGGTCAAGGCTCTTTTCTCGGCTCCATTCAAAGCTATATTAAACCTTAGTTGCGCATCGTCCTGTTAAAGGGTTCAACTGTAAGGACGTTGATCACTACGTAAGTTTTTGCTGTATCCGCTACGTTTCAGATACAGTTGTAGTCGTCTTATGCGGCACTCTCATAAAATCGTTGTTGTAACACAAAATTGCGGTATGTATGTAAAAAAAATTCAGGGACAATTTTGTCGCTTTGCTGTGTACTTTTTATTGCGTGCAGATAATAAGGCCTTATAGGGCTTCGTCGGGCAGATGACCACGAGTGGTTAACGCTCCCTAAAACCCTTTGAACCCTTTTTTTGCGTATACAAAATAAAAATAAAAATTTTTTTAAATGCCAATGATTGATTAAATGTATTAAATATGAACAATATAAATTCACTTTCGTTTTACATTTCACGATTTTGAAGATATGTGGTGGTGTAAAACGTTTCTTACGGCGTAGGGCTGTGTAAGAAATGCGATTATAAAAAAAAAATTTAAAAATTCGTATGTTTTTTTTTATTTTTTATTTACTATTGGTGGGGAGGAGGGGAGACAGAAGGGCGTTGTCCCATGAGAGACAGGTTTCAGATCCAGTTCTTTCTAAATTAGAAATTCTTGTTTCAATTTTTAGCCACTTTCAGGGGCAAATACGGAGGAATTTGAAGATGAAGATTTTCGCTGTAGTAGCCAGTAGACAGCAACGATAATAAACATATCACAGAATAATCACAGTACTCCAAAACGCGAAAATTCGCTCGTGTTTTCAGAATGCATTGTTTGTATGTTGCTGCAACAGAGAGCTGATGGAAAATTACTTTAGGAAAAAGAAGTGTGGGACATTGTTAAGGTGTTGTGCCAAAATATTTGTATCCGGGCGCATGACTCAGGGTCGAGGCCCAGTAATAAACAAAATTCAAATTCAAAGTATGACGAATTACAGCTCTCTCTTTGAAAGCAAGCAGTGAAAAACTGTAACCGTGCATCTCTTTTTCATCGAGAGATTTAGCGAAACACGAGTAAACTTTTTGTACACTTTCTTGCCCGATGTGACTGGGGTTCGCGACCTTGGTGTTTGGTTAACCGCAGATCTAAAGTCCACTGCCAGAAAACGTCTGCCCTTGCTTTCAGAAGTCTTGCAATTTTAAATCGTTGCTTTTTTTCTGGTAATATTAGCACCAAGGAGTGAGCTTTTAAGGTCTATATACGGCTCCTGTTCGAGTATGCATGCCGGTTTGGTCTCCTTACCTGCTGTTTGATATCGATCACCTTGAATCAAGAGTATTTCTTCTCTACATGGTTTCTCGGCTGGGGACCGACTGCGTAGGCTCGCTCTGGAGCCTTTGGAACTACGCAGACCTAAGGCAAATTTAATATTAGGACCCCCGAACAGTGGGCGTGGGGCCAGTGGTCGTCGCGGCCAAAAAATACGGCGACCTGCCGCGCGGCCGCGCCCGTTTTTTATTGATAGTTCTCGATCACGTAGTGAAAAATTAACATGGAGCAAGTATGGTCGCCCTGTGGTCGAACGCACGCCGCCCGGGATTCCAGTGGCCGCTGTAACTGACTGGCCACGGTGGCCAAGTGCGCGGTGCTACTTATACCGTAAGTATTCTCGTTGGCCGCACGGCTTGGTCGCTCAGTGCGCGGGGGGGGGGGGGGCCTTAACCTTTAAAATTCTGAAGGGTCTTCTCGCGGTCAGTCTACCCTTTTTCGAGCTCACCCTTTCATCTTCCACCAGGAGACATACACTCAAAAGTTATTACATTTCTATTCCAGACCAGATTGTAAGCGACATTTGTTAGCCCTCCGGGTTGTGCCTGCGTGGAGTTCCTTGACCGAGGAGGCTGTATACGCGTCTACTGTTACGGGTTTTAAACGTTGCTTGGAAACATTTCTCCTCTCCTGGTTTCTCCTCCATGAGTATTGAATTTGGTCACGGACGGATTTCTTTGCACGTTGGGTCTAGGCCATTCTACACACTTTTTTTTCCCTCTTTGTTTCTGTCTACGTGCTATTTACTTTTTTTTTCTGGGCTTGGTGTTAGTGGTCCTGCTACCCTTTGATTCGCCTTACCACCTTAGTCGTTAAACATTTATTAGTAAAGGCGGTAACCCTTACTGTAAGGTTTGACCTCGGTCTCCCATGTTAAAGTCGAAATGTGGAAGCTTAATTTCTCCGCCGCCGTTCAACATTTTCTACTGAAATTTGGTATGCAAGCCTTGTGGGATTTGGCCAACGCGTGTACCAACTTTTACAAATTTCCGATTTGCCAGATTGGAGATCTGGACTTCAGCTGGAATCGTGAGTTTCATTTTTGTCTTAAACGGTGGTGGTGGTGATGGCAATGGCGATGGACTTTGGACACGTTTATACAATGGTCTCTACAGACTAAACCATTTGTCGTAGAAAGCTGATTCTTAGCTCATTTGAAAGATCTACTTCCGGAGATGTGCCCTTTATAGAAATAGAAATTTCAATTGGTGGCTCCGTTCCGGAGTTCCGGAGCCCTGAACGATCCGTTTTATTGTTGTACATTGTTTTAAACATTGTTTCTATACAACAATGCCAATCAGTAACCCCCAGACGGAAAGGGTAAGCAAATACTAACAATGCTCAATGCTGATGAGCCAACAATTTACCCGCACGTGAAGCGGAAGCATTATCCTTATTACGAATCGATTCATATAATGATTTCACGTCATTCTCCCGTGTTAAAGCTAAAGTGTCCGTTACCCATTTGGCTTGCCGTCTTATGTACAAATACGGACAAAGCCGCTTGATAGATAGCTGCGGACAAACCAACTTCCAAAAGAAAGACTTGCACTGACTGAATGAGCGAGCGAAGCGAGACACCAGCTTGGTATGTCAAAGTATCACGAATTAGAAAACAAAAACGAGCTCGTTCGATGTTTAAGGTAAGGTTTAACTGATCCGAAGTCAAAACAGCAAAGGAGCACAAATAAACTTTCCTGTGGGATTTTACATGCCGCATTGTTCCTGTACTGTTTAGTCCACGTGAAACCTTACTGCTGTATTCAACCATTAGACACGTAAATAAAATCAAAACCTTATCCCAACTTTCAAAATTGTTGTAGGAATAATATAGTGTATAATATACGCTACACACTCGCCCAATTTCGGGGCTAAATTTTTTATCATCATTGTAGTCCGGACGTCACCTTTCCGTTCATCCTATTGATACATACATCAGTTTTTAAGATTTCATATTCAAGACTTCAGGACTGGTAGGCTATTTCATTTTTATTTTCAACGATATTTCCAGAGTTTCAAGGAGTTGCACGAACCCTGAATTAGTTAATGTGTAGGTCTGTACTAAGCACATTAAAGTATGATTTTTACAATTTTTCAGCGATGTCCTTTAACCAAGTAGAATGAACCAATCCGACATATCGTGTTCTAAAGTAAAAAAAAAAACTGTAAAAACATGCGAATACAGCAGTAAGGTTTCACGTGGACTAAACAGTACAGGAACACTGCGGTATGTGAAACCTTACAGGAAAGTTTATTTGTGTTCCTTTGCTGTTTTGACTTTGGATCAGTTAAACCTTACCTTAAACATCAAACGAGCTCGTTTTTGTTTTCTAATTTATTTATTTATTTATACTGTAAAGTCAACATGAATGTTTTGCATATAGACACATTTTGACGTCAACCGCATACCACACTCTTTCTGCTAAACTACTTCTAGGAAAAGAAAAGCATGGTAATTAATGAGACTGATGCCTGGACTCGATACAGGATCAGGGCATTCTTAAATCTATAAGCCAACAAATTTGCACACCGATATCACGGCAAGAAAATTTGTAAAACAATGCATGTTCATTCTGCGTGAGGTAGATGTGGGTGAACCACCCACCTTAAAAGAAACTATTAAAAAGTCTGATTTTCATGTGATAATGGCTCAGTCGGCAAGTCGGTAGAGTTATAGATATAAGAAGGCTGTGATGCTGGTTCGAAACTAGGCAATGGTCAAATATTTATTTTAATATATTGCCTAAAAATTAAAGGATGAGGCGTACCTCCTGATTTCATCAATGGCGGTGTATGTCAGCACTTCTTTAACACATCGATTTGCGCTCAGCGATCGATTACACCTAAAGCTTCGGCTCATCAAGAATGACGACATGCATCAATTGTTTTAGAATGCACTTGCTGGATGCATCCATGAGCAAAATGACGGCCAGCCACGTCAAGAGTGTAGTGTTTTAATGACGTATGCGCATCAGCACGCTTCCGGTATACTTGTATTGTCAAGGGTGTTGCTAAGAAGTTATAAGTTAAATACCGCCGAAAATAAGTTTCTTACCTCGAGTCGAGTGACTTGTTAGATTCTTTTTAGCTTAGTGGCGACCCTCTGTGTGACGACAACTTCCACTGGGCTATTGCTGCTCGCTTCATTCAGGGTTCCCAGGACCCCTCACAAAGCTCGCGGTGTGCCTGGGGACTTGCTTTAGTTCCATCTTGTAGCTATCACCACTTGGCTACTGCGGGCATGAAAGGGTTATTTGTGCTTTGTTTGATCTGTTTTCCATTGGTTTTATTTCTATTTTTATTAGAAGATGTTTCGTCTTCCTTTTTACGACCCTTACCCACACGCGAGCATCTGCTCTTGTGGCGTGAAGTTCGTCTTTTGCCAAAGCTTTCATTGTAAACTATATCGAATGTAAACTATATCGAAAAATAAACTCAACTCAACTCATGTGGAAAGTTATTCTTCCAAGCATTCTTTAAAAATGAAGCAACTGTGCTGCAAGTCGGTGGAGTCAGCAGAAAAACCGCCTCGAAGAGCGGTTCATCCGACACTTCATCCTCGACGGCACGCACTGGGATTGTAAAATGAACCAAGCGTTTAAGCACAACTTTTATGAGCTGTTGTGATGAAGAGGACCTGTTCGGTGAGTGCAGCCAGAGAAAACCTGTCCTGGAATATGCAAACCCGGCCTGGTCTCCGTATCTGCTGCATGAGATTGACTTCCCGGAATCGGTCCTAACGCAGTTTTCCACGTAGCCTGTTGGGATTTCGGAATCTTTTCCCCGGAGATCGTTTGCGGAGGGCGGGTCTACAGCCACTTGAACTTCGGAGGCTGAATTCAGACTTAATACTTACATATAAGATTGTTCACGTCTTTTCTCGGTAGACTCGTTTTGAATTCAAGACTTCCCATTCAACTCGTGGTCATACATTCAAACTATGAATCAAGACATCGAGACTTGAATGTAGACAACATTTCTTTCGCGATGAGGGTGGTAGCACCTTGGAACTCACTTCCTGGTGTTGCCGTTGGTGCAGGCTCAGTGGGAGCCTTTAAATTAGCCCTTGACAAAGTAAGTCCCTCTTAAACAGTTCTTGAAAAGACAATATGAATTCTAAATTGTGTTAGACCGGTGTCAGCTGGCTTATTGCCCTGCCGTATCCCATACCATCTTTTCGTGATGGTTAAAGTGTTTTATTATTATTAATATTATTTTATTAATGTTAAAAAACCTGTTCGGTCAGTGCAGCCAGGAAAGATCTGTTCGATGAATGCAGTTGGAGAAAACTTGTTCAGTGAGTGCAGCAAGGCCCGCTGAGATAGTAGCTGCGCAGCTACTATCTCAGCGGGCCTTGGAGTGCAGCCAGATGTTTCGTATCAGTGCAGCCAGATGGCATCACACCACCAAGCGAAAATGATAAAAAAACAAAAAATGTAAATAAGACCCAGTCAGCATCGCGAGCCTACAGTTTCTCGTGTAAAGAAGGCAAGCACAGTAAGCAAGCAAGATCAGAATGGTAGGCTTGACTGCCGGAATTTGCGCCGGATTGAATCCCCGATCAACAAGGTGCACTTAACAATAAAGTACACAAGTTGTCTCATGTTGCAAAAGAGTGTGATCATCCTTGTTATTCGTGCACTCAGTAACGCAACTTATTTTGTAGGGCGTCATCAGTGCAGTGGTTGATATGGTGCAGGTTGAACGTTTGCTTTATTGACAATTGCATCGGGCGTTGCGTATTCATAAATTCAAACACCACAATTCAGAGGCCACAATCTAAAAATTAAAATGTTACAATTTGCGTTATTTCTTTTAAAATTAGAACAGGAGGGATTGAGGTCGGTTGGTCGATGCGCCTTATCTTCAACGCGCAGAAACAGCCAAGAAAAACTTCCAGGAATTAAGCGAAATAGTTAAAACAGGCTTGCTTCTCCGCTCTTCTTTTGTCTACAGTTCTCTTCTACCTCAACTTTTCGCCACTACAAGCGAAGAAAAACTGCCAAGAAATAATGGCAGCATTGAGAACTTTTCTAAGATCTTCTGCCGTTAAAAAGTTTGAAAACGTTTTAACAGTGAAGACTATGACAATATCAGCTATTGTGTCTGTCCAAATCGGGCCCACTGGGCAATCCGTACGTGACTGCCATGCCGCCTTCCTCTCGACAGTGATAAAAGAAATGGTGGTGTGGATGAAAATCCTTTCTTCTTTGTCTTGGTTTTAAAGACCAACTTCAGCAATTTTTCGCCTGTATCCGTGTGTGTCCATGCAGGCGACAATTCTTTTTCTTCACTTGGGCATGTCACGGGATTGCAAAACGTCATGATTGTTTGAAAAAAAAATTAAAAATAAAATCTCTTCAATTGATATTTTTATTTTTAAATCAATTGTTTATTTAATTGTATTAATATATTAAATTCGTATATTAAAATGGTTTTATTACCAAAAGGGGTGATATCACACAAAAACCCCATAAATGTAACGGGGACCCATCAAGTTTTCGCCATAGAAAGTAGTGATATCAGAGCCAAAATCGCTGCCACCAAGTTTTCCGTCCCAACCCTGATCACTCAATCTTAACTGATACCTCGGCGAGTGTGAGTTAAGCTTGGCGTGATCACGGTTCGGACCACAAAACTTGGTGGCAGCCATTTTGGCTCTGATATCACTACTTTCTATGGCAAAATGGGGTTTTTGTATGATTTCTCTTGCGCCAAACCATACGCGAGCTTCAGCAAATAGGAAAATGATCATCAAATAATTATCAGAAAATAATGCGATAGGACGCGCATGTTCATTCAATTTACAGTAGCAATGAAAATGAGCGAGCGTGTTCATTCTGGGCGGGCGGCTGGCAACGTCGATTAGTAGCAACAATCGTTCAAAAAAAGGTATCATTACAAGTATTGCTGAGAGGAAACTCTGTGCAATCAAACCTAGGACGATTACAATGAGAAAATAACTACGTTATAGTATAAGATTTGTGGGTTTAAAACTTAATGCCAACCGTCAGCACATAAGGTACACACAAGAAAGAAGTTTGTATCAGTTAGACGATGGCGTTCGATAACAATGCGGTATGACTTTCGCTGTTTTCCCGAGTAGCGAAGCCACGACGGCAATAAAGCGAAAGTCTTACCTCGCTGTTGTCGAACACCATCATAAAACATATTTGTACAACGACGAGTTGAATCTTTAGTAAACGAGCAATTGTTGCAATAAAACAACAGTGTTAGTGCATTGTTGCCGAACCATCGTCGAACATATTTGTACAACAAAGATTTGCATTGTTAGTAACCGAGCCATTCTTGTGATAGCGTAACGAGCCCCTGTTGTCGGGAATGTTCTTTGCTCCAACTCCATTCTTAAAACTTAACTCTTTCCTTTGGATCTTTATTCAGCTGAAATAAATGTATTATTTTGGAAACATTGATACGTAAACATTGACAGTGGTAGTAGATTTACTTGCGTAAGTAATAACGAAAGGCCTTCGTTGTCTTATTTACATAAGAAACCCACGCCTTCATTTTCTTACTTTCTTTCTTATTACACCTAGAATGCTTACTTCTTATTTAAAAAAAAAATAGTTCTTAATTTATAGGTGAAATAGGTTAATAATACTTTAGAGACGATTTAGGATGCGTAAACTTGGACAGAGATGGTATTTTTGCTAATTAAGTGTAGAACCAAAGGCCTTCGTTTTCTATACTTACGTAAGTAAGAAACCCACGCCTTAGTTTTCTTACTTACGTAAATTAGAAATCCACGCCTTCGTTTTCTTACGTACGTAAGAAAGAATTCTACGCCTAGCAGTGGTTTTTAATGGTGGTAAGACAACTGTTTCATTGTGGCAGCAATGTGTCTTCATGATATAAATTCTGTGTTGAAACAATGATCCAACAATTAAAGAGTTGCCACAAACGAGATTAAACAACTTCAACACTTCCCCGGCTCAAAACACAACAAGCCCGTAAGCAACTTAAATTTCGGACAAATACTTGCAGTAGCTCGTCTAGCCGTGGTACAAGAATTCAAAGCGTAACAACGTGAATGCCTTTGTCTGTCTACTTTAATTACTGCCTAAATGTTTGTGTTGGGCGGGGGCAATCCCTTTGTAACATTTTGTAACATATTTCCCAGAATAAAAACATTTCTTTTCAAATTCAATCTTTGCGTTAGTGACATCTCTACGTCGTCGTTGCAGCCTGTACTTGCAATTAATTGAATTCATCATGTCATTAAGTCTGTATCGAATTGTTATTGGTTAATTTCACAAACGAGTTGGTTACGGGCTTGTTGTGATATTAGCCGCCTGTGAACTCTGGAAGTTCTTTGAAACCCGTAAAAACTTCTTTCTTGTCAGTGTACCTTACGTGCTGTGAGTTGTGTTAAACCCAAAGATCTTATTCCATAACGTAGTTATTTTGGGATTGTAATTTGTTTTGTTTATTTCACTATTCGCTTTTTTTTATAATTGTTTTTGGTACCATATTGGACTTGTTTATTTTAAAGTATTAATTTTCCATTATTTGGTTGTCTGATATCACTACTTTGTATTGCTAAAACTTGATGGGTCCCATTTTCCTTTACACCTACCCTTTTATATTTTATGCCTCCTTTCCGTGGTTTAAAGAAGCCTTCTTTTGGGTTCCCAAGTTTTTCACTATTTTTTTTTCACTAATGTTCTTTTGTTTCATATTTAATTTCTATATTTTAAAACAGTTATTTTAGCTGCCTGATATCACTACTTTAATGCGAAAACTTGATGAATTCCTTTTCTCTTTACCCATACCCTTTTATATTATATGCCTCCTTTTCGATGGTTTAAAGAGGCCTTCTTTTGGGAATGTGGTGAACAAGACAAAACAATGAAGCGAATCGCCAAAATTCAACAAACCTATAAAAGAAACTACGACACATTTTTCACGAAAACCGTAAATCCATGACTGTAATTTAACTGCACCCAATGATCAGCAGAAAAATTGATAATGTTAACACTAGCAGGACACTTTTCACGAATATCATAGTTGTAACCTCGTCGCTTGACAAAATCGATGGTGTGAACCAAAAATGGGGCGACAAAGGGCAAGGCAAACCAACGAAGCGAGTCGCCTAAATTCAACAAACCCATTAAAATACCCAATAACGTAGTTTCTTAATATAGTTCGCCTCACAAGCGAAATCGCGATTTGAGGCGTTCCAGCTGTGATACTTCCGCTTTGAAGCTTTGGTTGCCGCCATTGAGAACACCTTAGTCCGACGAGTAGGGTAACACACGATTGGCTTCAATTAAACTGTGAAACGGTTTACTAAATATTTCCCATTAGAGGCAAACGTTTGAACAAATATTCCAATAGCTAATGACTTTTAGAAATTGGCGTTTGCATAAATTTTAAGATTTACAGCGTATTAAGATTAACAGCAGCGTTTTGTTAGTAATCAATGCAAACACCCATTGCGAAGCGGCCATGTCGGATTTACTGACGGCAGGGGGAGTGATGGATTGTGGGATCGGCCTCCGTTGAAATCTCATTCAGACGAGAACAGGAAGTTTGGAGGTGCAATGTTTCTTTTGTTTTTAAAATTGTTGTTTTAATCTGAAATTGCTGTTTTGCTGTTTTTAGGGTGTTAAAATAATTTTGTAAATAAAATAAATCAATATATAGCTTGTGGGATTAGCCTCTCGCGAATCTCATTTTGATGAGAACAGGAAGTTACCAACTAGTTTTAATTTTATCGTAATTTAGATACTGCGCGCCTGCATTCATTGGGCAAAATTATTATTCTTAGACGTATAATACATTCTTGAGACATTGTGGGTCTCAGGTAATACGTTTTTTTTTTAGCTTGCTAAAACTTCGCTCGCGTTCCGCAACAGAGCATGGGAGGATGAGGCTGCGTTTAGCAACGAGACCCGCTCGCTCGCTGAAAGCTGTTTCCTAGTCAACCATTATTTATTTACTATTAGTTTCCCGTTTCTACTAAAAGAATACGATAATAGATAACAAATTAAACGTATTATAAATACCAACATGGATAAAGAACAAAGAGCAACATTAATTTTAAACATTGCTAAAACATTGTGGTCATTTCACGCTACTTCCAAAATTTGCTATTCTCGCTCAAAGAAGAGATTGTAGCAGTCATCAGAAGACGGTACAATAAATAGTTGCTCCAGCGAGAATTCAAAATCCAACATGGTGTCCATTTCGGGGTTATCGAATCGACAACAAATCATTGAATGCTGGTATTCAGAAATCAGTCCGCCGTTTTTTACTACAGCAAAAATCGTTTTCTTGTTGTCATAAATCGACGCCGTCATGTTGCACGCATCGTACGTCGTGTCGCGAGGCACGAGGAAAAGATATGCGTTCACATTGTTGCCATGGTTACCACGTATAGACCACTCGAAAGCCGCATTCTCCGGCAAAGGCGAGAAGGAGCCAGAAGATTTAGTATTAACCAAGCAAAAGCTATAGTAAGCGAGAAAATTGTCTTTGCATAAATCCGCCCCAAGGGTGGGGTTATGCAACGACTCGCCTTCGCATTCTCGCAGCTAGAAGCTAGAAATCATCTGAAATTCCAACATGGCGTTGGTTTTAGCTATATCAACTCGCAATGAAAACACTGAATAATGCAAGTTCAGAAGCGACTGTGAACATTTCGTCAGGAGGAATTCTTTATCTTATTGTCACGGATTTTAAGTCTTAAAGCATTTACTCAAACGACGTCGGATTTGCGCAATCCAGACGGCATCGTTACCATGGCAACGACAACTGCGCTATTGCGATTAAATTCTAGCTGCGACAATTCCAAGGCGAGTCGTTGCATAAACCCGCCCTAAAAGAAGTAGTCGCAAAGCGATAGCTATAATCGGGTAAACTTCAACACTAGATGGTTCTAATACGCCAACCAAGTGCAATTACTGAGGAACTCCGCTGGTCTGATCGAAAGGTCGAAGAAGGTTGGCTAAAATAACTTCTGCATTTGCAGTATTACTTACAGTTTTGGCATAAAAAGACTTCGCTAGAAGAACTTTTTATTAAAGTCCAACTTTCTTTTTTATTATTATTATTTTGGATTTGCAGGCTGGATACATTTTTGGCGTCCTTTGCCCTTCCGGCGCCCAGGGTGGCTGAAAAAAAATTTCTGCTCATCGGCTAATGGCGGCATAGGAGAGCATGCGATAGTGAGTTTCCAGTCCTCGCTACTGCATTTAAGAAATTTGATTATTCGCGCAATATGGCAGTCATCATTCGTTCGAAGCACGGCTGTATGCTCAAATGGGCTGTTTTTCAAATGCAATCTCGGTCTGCTTTAAGCCTTGTTTCAGCTGGCGTCCCCTTTAAGGAAGGGGTCAATTTTGATGTTTGTCTCTCAGATGTCCAGCAAGACATTTATGAGTATGACCCATCCATGACTGCGGTCAAAGTTAGATAAATCTTGCAGTGAGAAAGGAAGCCACCAAGACGAAAACCAGGATGAAGTGGTCGAGCAAAGGAGAGCCTCACACCAGGCTCTGATAAGATGAGGCAGAAGGGGTTGTGGGGTTAACTGTTTTGTTGGCCAGTCTCGGCTTGTAACCGGTTATCCCGGGTCACAAAGACCCCCACTACCCCACTTTCCCTCTCTCCCCCTCCCTCACACGCGTTCTCCGTCACAAGAACAATGTAACAAAGGCAACCATCCGTGTCCAGCAACTTTACCGAAGCTGACAAGCTGACTTAATTTACCGTTCATGTTAAGGGTGAACGTGTACGCTAACGTCATGAATTTTCAGACGTCAGAACATATCTTAGAAGAAATTTATGCCCCCCCCCCCCCCCGAAGTTAAAAATGTCAGATGAAACTGTTAATAAGTGATCATAGCTAGCACAAACGATACGAAATGTTTTAAAGTTAGCAACTGAGTTATTACTTTGGATTTTTTTAAAAGAAAAAATGCAGTAGAGTCAAGACATTTTTGTTGTTTGTTTTTATATTTGCAGCAATATTAAATTTTTAATTGACTTTTTTTTCATCAATACAGATGACACGTTAAAATTAATGCATACACTATGGAGTGTATTCCTCAAATCGCTCACAGTGAATTCCTTCGACGCAAAACGATGGAGTCCATAAAGTAGTCCCTCTCACAATATTTTCTCGATTCCACGTGAAACCAGCTACCATATTTAAAAAAGATTGACAGCAAAAACTTAATAACGGTGGGTGAATAATCCGAAATAATCCCTTCTTTGTTATCAATCCATTTTTAAATTTGGTGGCTAGAAAACATTCTACTCTATTTCTGTGACTACTTTACGTGCATCCTACGCCAAATTCCAATTCCCACGCGTTCTCTTTGAGGCTAGGTTTGCCCCTTCATTGACAGTAAGGCCGACAGAGATAAAAAAGCTGGCCTTGAACGAGGCATGGTGCATTAATCCCGATGTGCCTTGGTCGTATGTACCCTAACGCCGATCCATTGATCGTATTGATACATTAATCTACAGCAGTCATAAGCAAAAAGAAAAGTAATTTTAACAGTTAAATATAAATTTGTAAATTATAAACGTTACATTTAAATTTTATTTTAAGAAATAATAACTAACGTTTTCTAGGTTTACTATTACCAGGAGCAAATAAATGCATACACGTCCGCATAAGCATCTAAATCGTAACAGCGCTTCGTATTCCGTCCCATATCCCAAGGTCTTCTGAGAGAGAGAGAGAAATGCAGTGTATGTGAGTGACGCTAGCCACTCATACCACTGACCGTCATAACATCTTAAGTTGGTAGAGCTGTAATCAGCAACACTACACCCTTACGTCTATGTAACCCTTAATTGGTCGATTTCATGCCAATTTTGATTGTAATAAAAGCTGGAGGCAGGAGCCTCCAAAGAAGAAACAACGCAGCTCCTAAAGTGAGTTTATTGCAATGGTGTAAATAGCTTTTATTTATAACAAGTGGAATTGGCTCGGAATAAACCACTTCCAATTAAGGCTTTCCTTAAGGTGTTGTGAAGGTCAGTGGTAAAGCGCTACCAACTTAATGTGTTGTGAAGCAGTACCTTCCTAAAGCACCGAACAGAGCGAACAGAACGCACCACTGTTAGAGACAGTTTGGCTCCAAACTTGACGTCGCGCGTGCGCAGTGATGTTGTGTCAGCCGTTCAGTACCTTCCTAAACTACACTACAGCTCAACAACCTCAGCAGAGTACTCGATACGTTATACCTTCACCGCGACCAGACCTGGCTAATGGATTTGACCAGGATTGGCTAATAGATGTGACCAGGCGAGAGCAATGCCAAATTGCGTACTATCTCAGGTAGGTGGTTTGCTGGGATGGAGGTTTGAGCATGCACGAGCTAACAGTTTTGACGAATCAGATTCATCGCTGACGATGTTGACGTCCATCAAGCCGCATCAACACGGATATTAGCAGGGAACGTGCCAAACTGTCACCAACAGTGGTGCGTTTACTTCGCTCTGTTTGGTCGTTTAGGAAGGTACCGAAGGTCAGTAGTACGAGTGGCTATCAAAGAGCTAGCGCCACTCACACGCACTGCAAGAAGCTGTTGGCTTCGCGGCCTGGATCCAGACCAATTGATTCAACACCGCCAGAAGCTTATTTTCACAAAGCAACGATAAAAGGCATCAAGTTTCCAACATGCACATGAACTGGCGTTCAGTCAGGAGGTGAAACACGCGATTTCTACCCCAGTCGGCCTTGGCTGGAAGATGCATATGGTTCACCACTTTACGCTCGTGGCGCTGTTGCACGTGGAGGTGCCACATGCCTGGACTAATCGTAAGGAAAATTGGAAATTAGCCAATTTTCCTTAATATTATTTCCAGCGATTTATGTCTGTTAGCACAAGTGGTATTTTTTCGCACCTATCTACTGGGTTATAGCTTGTTCAGTGTATTTGTAACGTGGGTCATCCCATCAAATAGTTACGACCAGTCATTTCACTTTTGGCCGCGTAGGGCCACGACTCAGAACACTGGACGGAACACGCGGTATCATTATCATGGACACTCCGTCGAGCTTCCGGTTACACTTTTATCTTGCTCCTATTAAAACGTATGACTTCCGCCTTGTGCATCTACTGTCATTGCGGAAGAATATGTGGCCTCGTGCAGTGAATCGTCGTCAAACTGAATGTTGACTTGAGACAGCCATGTAGAGCACAGACATCGGCGCCATGTCCTCAAAGATGTGACCGCGTCAAAGCGTAAAGAAGAAGAGTACAGCCAATATCCGTTATTGGTGGGAATCACTTGTTAGTATCCTAAACATGGATTGCAGTTTTACAAAGTTTCAAGTATTTTTATAAGCTGTTGGAAACTCGTTTCGGATTACTTCCCGCCCCACTTCCCCTCCCTTCTGACATAAAAGCAAGTCCGTGCAATGGGGCAGTAGTGAAGCTTCGGCATCGGTCGCGTGAACTTCCGGAGCACGGAGTTTGGGACGATATGGTGTAAACAGCCGCTATATACCCAATTGTGTGCGACACTTGGCCGTAAAATCCCTACACGTTCTGCCCAATTTTCAAAGAAAAACTTTAGCAAAAATATAAAAACAAAAAAACCAGGATACGCACTATTAAAAAATTTCTTAAATTTACAGTACAAAGGACTGCAAAGGTGTAGACATAGTTCTACGGAATTGGTCCGTCATTATTTATCGCTGGGGAACGGGAGGAAATTGGGAGTGAATTGGAAGTGGGGGAAGGTAGAAGGCATGGATTTTTAGACCTTTAGAGTGGGTAATGAATCTTTTAGGCTTTGTTAAGGCTTAGGGGTGACTAAAAAAAACTCCGACTTAACTAAAGAGGAAAAATACAATTCTAGGCCTCAAAAATGGCAATTTCATTTCGATTTTAAAAGTAAATTCTGCGAATGTTTAATCCCCACCAAAAATAGTATCTCCTCTTTAGTCCGTCCATTTCTTCTTTTCCACTCTCCTTTTCAGCGCTTAATGCCATCATCGGCAAACGAATTCGTCCGCCGACGACGTAAATGCAAATACATCAAACTAGTGAAAGAAACAGAAATTTGGAGAGGATATTTGTGCTTTTGTCACTGCAAAAAGAGATCGGACTTGAGAAGTATAGGAAGCCCCTGAGGAGTCATTGTGTAGACGGCGGAAAGGAGGGCGATATACCGCCCCTCAAGTTTTAAGAGATTCGGTCGCCTTCCATTGAGAAGTCAAGAAAGCCTTCGCTCTGACAAATCGTTCCGCTGAGAATAAATAAGGCTGAGGCTAAGGAGAACAGCGATTCCCTCAGCACGTTGCACCAATCCATTTCACAATTCCTCGTTGGGTGCTTCAGCCCCTCATCCATTTGGTTTGCAGAATTTCCAACGTTGCAAAGGATCGATTGTGGGATTTTAAGTCTCTTTCAAATTCTGCTAAATGTTTGGTTTGGGGTATTCAAAGCGGATTCTTAGGGTATTAGCGGTTTTATAAACCTATTCCGTATGTGCAGTGGAGAGATACGCCTGGGGGTTTTCATTTCCATTAACTTTAATGATGCTTAAAGCTAAAATCCCCCTTAGAAGGCATTACATCACGTAATAAAACAGAAGTACCACAAATCAAGAATTACCTTTTCTTGTAGTAGTTAGCTTTCTTCACATCTGTGTGTGTGCACTAGAGTTACAGTGAAAGTATTTTTTCGTGTTAGAAAACCCCACATCCCTAAGCACGCCATCAAGAATTATATAAATAGGGGAGAGGATAGAGTTAAAAACTAGACGATCCCCTGCTCCCCTTCTTCCTTCCACACATGCTAGTACAACAGTAGTATGCGGAGCGTACTGACCATATGGGAAAACGGGAGATTTACCTACTAGTAGGGTAGGGTCTCTTGAACCTTATACTTAGTCAGTTGTGTGCAAGTACTTCCCCCATCCCCGGGCTCAGACTGGGCATAGTGTCACTTTGCCATGGCACAGACTATCATATTTTTGGCACCTCTTGGGCACACACTTTTCCCTCCCCCGAATATAAATGAATGTCATACTTTGTTCTTTATTGCTGGTGGCCATTTATTTCCGGCATACACCAGTAACTCTCTCTCTCTCCCTCCCCTTTAATTGAATTTTTAGTCCCTCCATGTCTCCCTCACCCCCATCTCTTCCCCTCAAAGTAAAAAGTTCATTAAAATAATGAGAATTGCCCAAAACAGGCATTCCTTGAATACGTGGAAGTTTTAAAAACTGCATTCCGACGCAAGAAACGGCAGTGGACAACCAAAAGAAGCAAATGGGTCTGTGCCATGGACACTCTGCTTGGAGTGCGAGTGCTACAGCGTATCCTCAGATGGAGGGTTGGACATCTGAGGTTTGAAGGGCCATCACTTAATCTGACCTTTAATTCCAAATAAAAACACACTGTACCCGTGTTACCCACCAAATGGGAGAGGTGCCCTTCCCTGCCCAGTCGGACCCAGCGCCCCCCCCCCCCTTCTGCAGAAGAGGTTCCTCTATTTTTCTTTTCTTCTCTCATTGTATTGCTGTAATTCTAAAGTTTTTTGCAGTATTTTCAATGACGGGTCTGTAATACTATCTTCTCGGGCCCAGCTATGCTTCTTACCACGCCCCTCGTAGTATGCTGATACAACATGTAATTAGGCACACGTTTGTGCGGTATAGGTCTATATTTTAGTAATGAAGCCTATAATAATTGGCTGAGACAATCGAAGCCTTAATACTTGACTAAATTAAAATTTTTTGTGTCTGTTTGTCGTCGGTGTTGTATCTGTTTGAAACGGGATAACGTTCGCAACTTAGTTTTGCTTTATTTCAGATTTACTGACAAGGGGTGCATGGAAAAAAAATGAGTTCTAAGATGAAATTCCTACCTGAAATATTTTAGGGTGGGGCCCTAAATTCGACGTCTAGGCCAGGGTAGATTAGTAGGTATAGCGACGCTTTTCTGAAAACGTGTTATAAAATAATACCCGCTTCCACCAACGGCACCAGAAAGCAGAACTTGTCAGGTTCTCGTCGGAGGCAAAACTTGAAATAAAAAATGGCGGCATCGTTGCCGTGGTAACCATGGTAATAGCCGCAATACCTGCGCAAATTGACGAAATACTCGTGCGTGGGCAACATCCAAAGCTGAAGAACTTATTCTGTGTTCGATTCAAACTGTATCCAGTTCATTACGATAAACGTAAACCACGGAAGACGCTTCAGTCTGAACGGCCGATGAGCACGCTTCTTGGACGTTCTTGGAACACAAAACCATGCGGTATGCTTAGCTCCACTCGTAACGACAACCCGTTTTAAAATTGAATGTTGGAATTAAAAAAAATAATAAAAACTTGATCAGCCAGTTCTGATCTTTATTAAAATTATTTTAATGTCCTAATCTGAATTATATATTTTAAGCTTCTTATCGTGATCGATTTGTTTTAGTGACGCTAAATAGTTTTGACCCCATGATGCTTTGCGCTTCCCGTTACTTGACGACAGCGTCATCTGGAGGTAAATCGCTGAAAGCAGATACTTGTTTCGTCTAAATGTTACCGTTGTGAGAGAAAGAGTGGCACTACCTATATATTCTTCTATCCTGGTCGCGGCATTTTAATTGAGTTATGACTTTCACAATTACTCAGCCGAGTTTGAGATGCTATAATGCATTACTTCATTTTCTGTATTCACAGAGCAGAAACTTATATGATTTCTGCCCAGTGCTCCATAAGGTAGTGCTTTGTTGCGCCACTTACACATAATTTATGCCCAGTGCTCTAGTGGAATTTCGACCCCCACCCCTAAAATATATGAGGTAGAAATTTCACCTTTGTGCTCGTCTCTTTCATGCAGCAAAGCTCCCTTTCAGTAAATATGAACCAAAACAGAACAAAATTGCTTATGTCCCAAACAGAAAAAGAGACCCCAAAATCCAATTTAGTCCTGTGTTTAGACATCGATTCGCTCGACCAATTACAGACCTAATTACTAAAATGTAGGCCTGTAAAACTCTATGAATTTAGATTTTATGGATCTATTTGTGTGTTTTTCTGTTAGCAAATACTTTACAAAGCAATCTTTACGCTCCTGGGAAGGCCAAACTGCCAATTAAGTTTTTCCTATAGAGCAGTGACATTTGCCGCCATATTGGCACCAGTATGGGTTTTGGAGGGCATCACTATAAGGTGCACTACATAAAAATGGAGGGAAAAACAACGGAAGAGCGGATTTCTTAGGCTTAAAATAACGTTGTTTTATCCAACAACAAAAATCGCGTGTTTTAGGTCCAATAAAATCACTCTTTACAGCATCGGCTTCAGTATAACGCCCTTCTGTTTCTCTCTGCAGTGCCCCTTGCAGCTAACCCATAAAGGCTCCAGCATAGAGTTATATACAATAATACTACGTCATGTCACTGCTCTACAAGCACCAAGTGATCGGAAAATAACAGTGAAACCCATGGTTCCATTTTAAAGGAGGATTACCACCAAATGACAAGCTGCAGCATTTATAGCCATTTATTTCTATCTAGTTCTGTCTAGTCCTTACTTTCAACAAGCGAAGAAACACACAAATACATTTCGTTTTATGAAGCAAACAAGCCACGTGCCTCCTTAGCGTAAAGTTGGTGCGTCCACGTGCACTGAAGACATCACGGGCGCTTTTTTCCAACCATGGACCGTTTGAAACGCAGATTTTGAACCACTAGATGGGCGCCATCGAGTGACATTATATCGTTAACCTCGATCGCTTGCTTTCTGGTGCACGAGGGCGCATCAACTTTACATTCAGTAATTAAGGAGGAACGTAGCTTGTTTGTTTTGTGAAAAGAAATTTTTTTGCAAATTCTTTAGCTTGGTGAAACAAAGTGCTACGTAGAACTAAATAATGGTAGACGGCGCTACATACTGCAACCTGTCAGTCGGTTAATAGGCACATTTAAGTGTGATAGGCTGAACTAGAAGCTCTGCGCTTAGCGTGTTTGCACAGGCGGTGCCTCCAGTCCCAAGTTTTTCTAAATAATTCCCACTCTTTTAGTGCCACATTAGCATTTTCTAAAAGCAAATGCAATGACAAAATTTGTGCGTTCCCCTAAAAACGGGACAGAAAGCCTATTGGGCTCGATAAGTGCTAAATAACCTTGTCAGTATGGATGAGTGGTAGGACTCCGGCCTTTGGTTTCAAAGGTCGTGGGTTCGATTCCCCACTCAGGCAGTCTGACATTTAAGTCCAAAAGGCAACGTAAATAAGTTTGCATCCTTATTTATTTAATCTCCTACCCAGCTGCTAAGAAAATATTAAAATCTACGTGCTGCCTCACCCTCACGGAAAGCAATTTTTGGAATAAAGGCGACGCCTCTTCCAGCACACTAAACAATTTTAGGGCAAAGGTCACGTTTTACATTTCTTTGTTTATAATTCTTTGTTTTACATTTCTTTGTTTTACATTTCTTTGTTTCTTTGTTCAGTAATTAATTCTGGCCCTCTGCCTCCTAATGGGTGCCCTAATTCCTGGGTCCCAGTATCTTGCACCTTTGCACCCCTTTAATTAGAGCAGTGCTCCCTAGCGATCAGAGTCTAGGCTGCCTGAACGAAAGAACGAAGACCTCTGCGAAGCATCACCATCCATCAGTTGACAGACTTTGGAAACCTTGCAAATTTTACAAATTCGCCGCTTGGCATCAAAGATGGAGCCACCTACCAAACCTTCCGTCTCACCACCCGTACCTTAAAGGTACACTCCGCCTGCCTTATAACAGCCACGCGCAGATCGCCATCCGCGTATGCTACCATCGCACCGTTTAGCGAAACTCTGCGTAGTAATACAAGACCAACTGAGATGCTGCGTTCATCGCAGCGAGGATCGCAGCTACTATCTCAGTTGGCCTTCGGCATAAACAGCATGAATGCCAAAATTAGGTCGGCGAAAACCGGAATGATTTTCCTATTTTAACATCACACTATTTAATTTTGTAGGCTAGCTAGTATCTTATAATTTTTCTTTGGTGATCTATTGCCATAAATAATTTTAATTTTTACCGTATTAGTCCTTTAGATTTTTGATCTCATGGATATTATTACCAAACGATTAAAAATTAGTACATGCACACACACACAAATGAAACGTCAAGGTTATTATGAGCGCGCAAAGAATCATACGTTCGCAGGATGATATTAAATTAGTTCCCAATATTCAACAGAAAATCTCCTAGACGCTACATTTTAAAACAGATTTTTAGCAAGGTATTGACTAACGGTAATTCTAACGACGGAACAGAACATTGGGGCCGTAATCGGATCGAGATAAATGTCGCTGGAAGGAATGTACCTTTAATAATTTAGTTGACGTTTCTGGATGAGATAATTCAGGGGGCTGACTACGGCATCATATTACGTAAAAAAAGATAAATACCCGGCATATTGTAAAGATTTACGGCGAAGGATAAACGGTGGACCTCTACGCGGAACTCAAACGGAACTAGGATATCGGATACGGGAAGGAACATAGCGCCGCTGCACGCGTGCGTTTTTTGGACGCGCGGCGACGCTGCGGCGCCGCTGCGGCGATGCAGCCAATCAATGCACACGTGCGTTTTATTAACATGCGTTGACCCTGCGGTGCCGCTTCGGCGACGTATGTGCGCGTTCGGTTCCCTAACCTGGTGTACAAAACATTATAGTTTGAAACTATGAGACGATATTGCTTTTTTCCCCTACCCCGTGAGCAAAAAATATATTTAAAAACCAATGCGACGAATTTTGGTACATTGATGTACAATTTAAAACGTACCAGGGGAAAATGTTATACATCCTTTGCAGATTAACTGAAAAATTCGGATAAGTTCTTTAATTGCTTCCCAATAAGTCTTCAATCATTTCTGCAGCATTATTTCATATTTCAGGATAATTCTTTACTCCCCAATAAACAATTCCATGTCTATTTATTCGCAATTGGACGCCATTTTCAATAACGCTTTTGCGGTAAACGGCGGACGTGTGCACCGCTCAAGTCATCCAAGGTACTCAGAGACGCAATTGCGTTTTTTTAACGCTGCGGTACCGCTGCGTTGACGGGGAGAATTGCGGTGCAAAACGACCGCACGAGCGGCGGGTGGTAACGCAACGTCGACGCAGGTACGTGTGCAGTACCCAACAGATGTCACGTAAACCAAACGGCAAATGCGGTACCGCGCGTGTGCACCGGCGCTTAGGGGTGTTGGAGTTTTGGGGATAAGTTGCAAGTTTCTAATTAGTGTAAGGTGAAAGGCAGTCACACCAGCCGTGGTTCAGGTTTAAACGTGAATGGTAGATTTATTCCAAACCCTCGCCTGAATTGCTGGGACAGGGTGACATTTAGGCTTAGTACAAGTTTAAAAGGTGAAATTGATGCGAAAGTCTGACAGTTTGGGAAATAAATCTAGATTAATTTAAATGCTGAATTACTGACCACCTTTTGATGCTACATGTTCCCACTCGATAAACATTAGGATAAGCCGGTGTGAGTTAATGTTGGGACGAAGGAAAATTAAGGTTAACGTTCAAGTCAAAGATGGCCGAAATAAGTCCTAAAGATGGTGGCCATGTTGATGAGAGGATGGATGGGTGGTGGGTATCGTGGCACTCTGTTTAGCCCCTTACAGGATCTTTTTTATATCGCTCCTGATGGTTCTGGATAGCTCTGCTACCACGTGATCGATTTGCTGTAGAAATTATAAAAGAAGGGATAGCGTTGTTTGAAGACAGGCGAAACAGACAGTGAAGAGTGTTTTTCTTTACCGTTTGTAATTATTTTCCGCATTCTGCACACTAACAGAACTTTCACCAAAGTACATTATGGCAGATGGCTCGGTGTTGTTCATGTAATGCTCGGGACCACTAGCCTTATAGGTCGTGCCTCTTGGCTAGTAAAATCGACTAAAAACCGATTGTTATGTATGAAAAAAGTATAGTATGTCACTTGTGGGGAAACTATATGGTTTAAAAGTTTCAAATTTCCCCAACAAGAATAACAACAACAACAAGAATATTGCAGTCACATTAAAATAGCGTTCAAAAGGCCCTTATTCTTGTTAATACCTACATTTTACAAGCTAAAAAAATAAAAATTTTATGCTTAATCGTGTCTCAAACAGACAAAACGCCCATCGCTCTAGATGGGTTATGTAAATGCAAACGTATTTACGTTGCCTCGTGGACTTATACGTCAGACTGCCTGAGCGGGGAATCGAACCCACGACCTCTGAAATCAAAAGCGGAGGTTCTACCGTTGAGCCATACTGACATATCCTAGTCAGTTTGGCCGTGTCAGTATGGCTCAGTGGTAGGACCTCGACCTTTGATTTCAATGGTCGTGGGTTCGATTCTCCGCTCAGGCAGTCTGACATAAAAGTCCAAAGGGCAACGTAAATAGGTCTGCATTCGTATTTATTTTATCCAAACAGACAAGACACACAAAATCCAATTTCAGTTGATTGTTCGTATACTCGCTCGTTTTGTCAGTAAGAATATCTGAAGAATTACACAACCGCCTGTTAAAGGGGCAAGTGAAACTCCATGTATTTATTTGTTCAAAAGCTGGTGTATATAGAATAAGTTAAAATTCTGTATTTCTTGTCCTCCTTGTTCTTCAAATAGACCCTACTCCTGTTCACACTCAATTCCGAAACTAACAAAACGCACACACACTCTCAAAATTGCCTCTCCCTGAAAACTTGAAAGGGACCGGCGAGTTCTACAAATGCTTTTAACCTACCTTCTTTAAATGGGAAAATAAAAAAATAAAAAAAAACCTGAAATGAAAAAGATGTTTGGCACGGTGCTGCACAGACGTTCAAGTTGGTGGAAAAGGCTCGTTTTTTAAGCTTTTCAGGAAAGGGAAAGGCTTTTATTTGCAAAACTCGTCCGTTGCTGCGACGGAAACGAAAAGAGGGGATGATGGTATGCGGGCAACGGCAAAGAGAAACTCGTTCGTCGCTCTCATGACGTCATAACAAGCCTCGGAGCCTACCCCGGTTAAACGGGTAGTCCCTACCTAGCACTCTTAAAAACCAGGCCACATGCAGGGACCTTGGATTATAAGCAGTTTTGTGGGGTCGGTCCACTCAATACTGCGCAGCAGCACGAGAAACAATGCGAGGTTTTTGCAAGTTACATTGGTAAGGTAGCGGCCAATTTTTTTTAACTTGAACGCTTGTCATTGACTCGATTCGCGCCATTTTTACTGATTCTTGCATCTCATTGGCTGTTGTTTTACTGGACGAATCGATACAAAAACTGGACTAACAAACGAACGAATACTTATTATCAACAACAATAAGTTCATTAAGCGCTTCGGAAGTGCACCTCGAAATAAATGATTATTTTATTATATTAATATTATTATTATTAAACGTAAGCCGGATCACTCTAACCGTTTAAATTGTTTTAAAGTGCATTAGGTTACCTCTGGGTGTGTATCCTTACACTGTGAAGAAGAATTTTCGTGCTCTGCGTTCTGTGTATTCCTTCCTTCAAATCAATAGGTTACCTAAATCCAATCGACAATAAGAAAAATACCAACGTTTGTCAAATTGTGTTAATAGACGGAGAGTAGCATTACGCCATTGTTTCGGTTTCGAAGCAATGACGTCATCAACTCTCATCTTAGTTAATCTCTTAAAAATTTGTCGTTTTGTTCTAATAATGTGTATTCTAACGTTCAGTAACGATTGAGCGATCAGATATTTCATAATCTATGTATTTATTTCTCTACATAGATTATGAAGTCTATGAAAAATTGGCCGCTACCTTGCTAATGTGAAGCGGTGATGTGCGGGGAATGATGCGGTTTTGGTTTCGGAGTGGCTACTGCAATCTAGCGGCGTTGTTGGCTCTTTGTTTAGGTTTGTGATAGCCGTGTGTGTTAGGGTGGGTGTTCGCGGGGAAGAGGGATTAAAGGCACATAACTCCCTCCGGTTTATTTTAACGTTTTTCTCGATACATTACCGGAAATAGTTTTATATGAACTCGTTTACCTTTTATTTGATCGTCTAAGGGTACGATCCCGATGACAAATGTGGCGCGTGTATGGTAGTAAGCTTCTTTTTTACCGCTTGGTCCGAGGAGTATCTCACTCCCGCCAGAAAGCTTCTCGGGCGTTCTTGGGCTACTTTTAACGGTAACGTCACGCGATGTTTACACGCCTAGTCTGTAACGTAGTGATTCTTCGTGCACTTCAAGTCATGTGACTTGCCGCTTTTGAGCGAAAGCCAAGTGAGGTAGTAGCTGCCGTTTTCGAGGTACGCAGCTTCAATCCCAGTTAACCTTGTTCTGAGCTTATCAGGAGAAATGAAGAAATTATATTGCGGATTGAGTTTCAGACGTAAATTCTCGTAGCAGACATAAGGCCTAAGGGAAAAAAAACGTTTAGCTGCAGTACCAATTAAATTATAATTAGGGTGGGTCGGAAGAAGCTTTTTTTTTTTTTTTTGATGGTAAGCTGTTTCTGTACAGTAATGCCGTTGTTCATTCCCGCATAATGCTAAAACCACAGATTAGAGAACAACCATGTGGGGGGGGGGGGGCGGTTGTTCTCTAATCTGTGGCTAAAACATTAAGTCACAAATTAGGCTACAAGGAAAAAAATAACGGTTGGGAGGAATAATGAGATCAGTCGCAGGGGCGTAAACTTACTGTTCGAAGAAAGGAGGGGGGGATATTCTCCCCCCCCCCCCCAAAAAAAAAAGCTATACATAATGACCGGTCCCTAAGCATGCCTCCTTGAAATCGCCAATAAATTAATATACGTAACATAGTCGGCAACGATAGGACGTAAATTTCGACATCAACATATAATAAAGACCCCCAGAATCTTTTATTTGGTCAACTTTGTTCAAATAAAACTAACGTGTGGGTATTTTACCTGAGCAACAGACAGGAGACATTGATGATCATAACGTGCAGTCATCTGCGCAAGTGTTTGTTTACCTCTAGTCGCTCCATCTTTGCCTTTTAGCATTTGTACGATGTGTCGCATGGCGCGGCTCCGAAATGAGTATGATCTAGCGTCGGATGTGACGTCATGCTTGTTTCACAGAGCAATGCGCGCCGCGGTCGTGTGAACTATATTTTAGCGCAGTTGACGTATGAGTAAAGCGGCCAGGACGGAGGGATTTATGTGCCTTTAAGGTTATCGAGTGTATCTGTTCGGGTTGTGATAATAGCCTTGTTTAGGTTTGTTTCGGTCTGAGATAGCTATAGTGCGCAAAGGGTACAGCTAGTTATTTTTTAAGTTTGTTAATAACTAGTTGAAACAAACCTCTTTGTTAGCTTGAAAAAAGCAAGCGTCTCCTGTTTTCGCAAAAGCAGCGTCGGCTTGGCCATACTGGCTTCGTTTTGTTTTGGGAACACTGGCTACACCAACTGTATTGCATCTTGGGTAATTTCGCCCGATTACATTCTTCGACGGCAAAACAAATCTGCTACAGCCCTGATGCGTTGAATTTAGTGGACCGATCCAGTAATACAGATGGCCACATGATTCACTGTAAAAAAACGCCGTTTTCAAGTTCTGTTAACCGTAGTTTTCTGACGCATTGCACAGTCTGACGATTAGATACTGTGTTTTGTTTCATATTGTAATGATAAAAGGATAGGGCATCTTTAGTGCATAAAAAAAGGAAGCGTCGTCTGTTTCGATAAAGCAGCGTTCATTCGGATCAATTTTCGACTAATGGGGTCATTATTTATGCACCGACAGTAGGGGTGGGGAAGCAGCGGAAGAATTGAAAACGTGATCTCCAAATTTTCGATGACCCCCTTCCAAAGAAGTTTTAAAAAAATTGACCCTTTCCCCGACCCAAGGTCCATAATCAGACATCCCCCCCGCCCACACCAACCGCAAAAAGTAAGCTTTTTCCTATGCCTTTTCACGTTAAATGTAAATGATTTCCCCTAGCCCAACTAAACGAATTGGTATTTAGCATCAGTTGTGTGGAAAACGAATCATGAATTAAAATTTGTTCGTGAAATATTAAAAGACGTGTTCTTTAAAACGCCTTTGGACTGAGATTCAAAATTCTTGACGGTACAATTTAAGGGATGCCTATTGATTGGCATCACTAACACAGTTCGGGTCAACATATTCATGTCCTTCGCAATGCCAACACTTCCAACATGAAAAATAACCCACGGTGCCAACACTTTTTGACACTATAGAAATAACAACAAAATCTTTTAAACACTTATATGACAGGTTGTTGAGGGGGAAGGGGGGGCTTGCCTCATATAAATCCGCCGTTCTTAGAAATTTAGACTACTGAAAATGCCATTTTTTAGGCCTATACAATTGTATTTTTTGTCGAGTTTAGTCATTATTTTTACTCCTGTTAACAAAGCAAAAAAATTCATTACCCCTCCCCCTCGAAAGCTCGAAAAATGCATGCCTTCTTCCACCTCCGCCCCCCTCCCTCCAAAAAAAGTTTTCTCCCCTTCCCCAACGATCAATAATGACCAGCTCCTTATACAGTTTTATGTAAAATGCTTACCTGGAAACAAATTGCCATTTTTTTGCACTGTAAATTTAAAGAAATTTTTAACCGTGTGTGTGTCGTGGCTTTTTTTTGTTTGTATTTCTTTGCTAGAGTTTTTCTTTGAGAATTGGGCTGAAGGTCTAGGGATTTTACGGCCAAGTGTCACACAAAACTGGGCACGATCCCGGCTTTTTACGTCATATCGTCCCAAACTCACAGCACCGGAAGTTTGTGTCTGAACCCGCACAATGAACCGAGGGGGGGGGGGGGGATGGGATCCCAAAACGGAACGTGGCTGCCTGCCAATGTTGTGCATTGGCTGGCATCTTAACCAATTAGAGACCTTGCTGGTGTTCAGTGGCTGTGTGACGGCTGTTAACAACGTTTGTTTTTTTTTCTTCATTTTCATTAAATTTTTTTTATTTTTTTTCATTTATGGAGCCAAATTTTTGTTTACTCTGTCTGTTTTCTTTGAAGTTTGAAGTTTGCTGCCTTCACACCATACGCGAGCATTTGTTTTTGTGGGGTGAGAGTATATACGCTTACTTACTTAGTGATCGGTGATTGGAAAGGAGACCCTGGCAAAGTTCCTGCCAAGTGCCGGCCAGAATAGTATGAGAGAATGCCTAGCTCCTTCAGCGGCTATGGGATCTATTCTAGCATATCGGGATATCATCTCGGCCATTGTGATTTTAATTTAATTTTAATTTAATTACAAAATTGAGTTGCCAGTTTCGTCTTCCAGAATTAGAACAGATATTTAGTGTAAAAAAAAAAAAAAGACAACAACCATAAAAGAGTTCATAAGAACAATAACAATTTGGCCAGAGTGCGAAAAACTAAAGGTAAATGCAATACAGGGGCACAATTTACCCAAAATAATATTTCAAATTATCTTTGGTATGTTCATCCAGTCTATTTTTGAAAGCATTAGCCGAAGGTGCTGATGTGTCCAAGCCTGGAAGAGAGTTCCACATTACCACGCGTCTGTTGACATAGGAGTTTTTTGTAGTATTCAACGGTGAGTGAGATATTTTCAACTTGTGCACGGAACCTCAAGAACAAAATGGGGAAACACACATTTCAAAGAGGGAGTTGGGAATGTTGATATCAATCAATATCTCTTATTATCTTAAACATAAGAAGTAAACAACCACTCAGTGACGGCGTCTGTTAAGAGATGGTAGTTTAAGAATTTCCATCCTTTTTTTTTGTAACTTTCATGTGACATTCCTATAGTATACGTATAGTGATTTTCCTTTTTACTTATTCAATAAACTTTTTATCCTTAATGGTGTTTATCTTGATGGTGTTCGTCGTCGTTTCCGTCTTCCGCATGACATTGCGCGTCAGTTGGGCGATAAGTCTGTCCTCCTGTCCGGTGTTTTTCGATTTTTGCAGGAGGTACGGATGTATGACGAGATTTAGATTAGGGGTTTGAATAACATCTCTGTAATGTGTGGAGCAGCGGCAACCCGGACCACTGCACTGTGACTGAAGTTGGCGCTAATGCCCAAGTTGTCGACGCGCCATTAAGCCTCAATCCCCCCCCCCCCTTAATGAAGACCGGCTCCCAGAATGACGATCGTAGGTTTCTCTGTTTGAAATTCCAGAGTCTTTTCTCCATCTAAAACATACTTTGGTAACATTCAAAATTGAGTCGCCCCATCTTCAAATGCCGTAAATTTATTTGAAAGGATTGAAAAATCAATACAGAGACAAGCGCCAATTTAAATTTTCACCGACATCCCGAATTTATTCTTACCGGTACTGCATTAAGAAGTAAATATCTATAGCACGAGCCAGGGCTGTTTGCCGTGATGTCATCATGAGTTAGCCAATGACGAACGAGAATAGAGGATATTTGGCCGTCTGAATGGACTAGCCTAGTCACGTGACACGTATACGTCACGGCAAACAGCCGTGGCACGTGGTTTAAGCTAACACCATCAAGTAATACAGAAGGGTAAGCTAAATTTATAACACCATACCAAACCACAAAATAAATGATGAAACTGATGTTTTGCAGACGTGTTTGTTTTTGGAATTGGGTTGTGGGCACATACTGATGATCAATGAGCAATTTGTTGAACTGGTCTAACTGGGTGATCGATCAGATCTCTCTAACTGGTCAGCAACATATGTCGGGAACGACAGATGGGGCCAATACTGAGGCCGTACTGGAATCGTCTGAGCGCAGACTGTCACCCATGAATAAACGAACAGTACGTTGCAAGTTAAGTCCAATACAATTTTATTCTCCTTACTTACTAACAAGCATCTTAAGTAATCGTCTTTTAGCTTAACTCATACGTCATCACGTATTTGATTAAAAGTCTTGTAACTAGCTGGATTCTGATAACGCAGTCTAAACATTCACCAGTCAATAAAAACACTGTAATCATGTTCATACCTTACGGATTATACACGTAACAGGCAGTTGCACAGCTCAAATGGATCTGACCAAAAGGGAAAATGCAAATGGTCTCCACATCATTATCAGACGTCTGACATAGAGCGTTAGAGCTTCGTCGGGCAGATGACCGGGTGCAGTTAACGCTCGCTAAAACCCTTTGAACGCTTTCGCGGAAGCGTGGGGGGTGGGGAGGCGAATAATGACAAACAAACAAAAGTTCGTCTAATAACAACGTAATAATCATACAATAAGTAGTTGCCTCGGAGCTTTTTATAGAGAGCACGAACCAAACTCAGAATACTTCAAAGGGTTTCAAAGGGTTTAACGAGCGTTAACCACTCCTGGTTATCTGCCCAAAGCCCTAAGGCCCTATGTCTGCAACAGCCAGATTCCCAGGCGGTCACCCACCCAAGTACCAATCGGGGCCAATGCTGCTTAACTTCGGGGATCTGACGAAAACCGGTGTTTCCAGCACTGCAAGGCCGCGGAATACTGTGCCGTACTCAACAATCAGTTCATTTGTCTGCCCTATTGTAGACGACAAGAGGTACACTTCAGCTGGAAAAAATCCTTATCATGCTACAATCGACATGAGCATGAGACACCACTGGGGCCTTCTTGTCCTGAAAATTCCAGGTGGTGGCTCAGGCCTGGATCGAAACTGGATTACCCGGACGTGAGACGGTTAGGCTACGAATCAAGGCAGGCAAGGTTGACAATGGAAGTAATTAAAAGTTGTCCACTACAGCGTCAAAGGAAAAATCAATTACTGCAAACATGTTTAAAAACTAAACAGGACGGAAAGCCAATCGGCCCAGAAGGGTTAAATAAATCAGATGCAAACCTATTTACGATACCTTCTGGACTTAAATGTCAGACTGCCTGAGCGGGGAATCGAAACCACGGCCTTTGAAACCAATAGGTAGGATCTTGACCTTTTGGTTCGTAGGTCGTGGGTTTGATTCTCCGCTCAGGCAGTCTCGCATTTAAGTCCAAAAGGCAACGTATAAATAGGTTTGCATCTGCATTTATACTTAGTGTTTAAAAACTTGGGAAAAAGATAAAATAATGATAATACATAATAATATTGGGTTTAATCATGTATAAAATGGTAATAAGGAGCATGAAGGGCAAAGCCAATTATTCGAGTCCAATACTAATGGGCGTTTAAAAGTCACCGGGGAGTAGCTACTGGAGAACCAAGCACAAAAGCCGGTTCAAAATCGTCCTGAGGCATGATTTTTTTCTGTAGAGTGGTAAAGCGTTCCACCGCACACTCACGGTCGTCTCTGGTAAGGAATTCCAAGGGTGAACCATCCTCACAGCAAAGAAATTCCTTTTAGAATAAAGGTGTGACGATGCCACCAACAACTTAAACGAGCGACCCCTGGTGATTTTAAAGAAAATTGAAAATTAGCCAACAGCGAAAATCATACACTAGAAATAACGTAGTTCAGTAAGCCACCTGTTATGCACTTAAGTTTCGTCGGAGTGGCATGACCCGGATTCGAACTGGCTGCCCAGTTCCTCCCCAGATCACTTGCATAGCGCCTTAATCGCTAGCATAGCGATTAATGCATAGCGCTTTAATCACCGGTTCGAATCCGGGTCATGCCTCTCCGACGAAACGTAAGTGCATAAAGGTGGCTTACTGAACTACGTTATTTCTAGCGTATGATTTTCGCTATTGGCTAATTTTCAATTTTCCTTAATCTTATTTCCTACGATTTATGTCTATTTATTCCAGGTGATTTTGGTAGGGCAAGGGTTAAAGACGGGCATATCAACCGCTATGAAACCTCTACCGATATTAAAAGTCAAACTTAAGTCAAATATTACCGGAACAAAGTACACCGGCTCTGTTGTAGGGGCGCCCAAAATATAATGAGTAGCCAAAAGCAACCGCTGTCTTCAAAAGTGACATTACGTGCCAAATGTTTTAAAAAGTATACTCGCACGAGCCATCGATGAGGAAAATGGTGGCCAGTGTCATGAAAGAAGTGTTTTAAAAACATATACTCACCATTACTCGTACGTTGTCAAGGTCATTGCTAAGCAGTTTTAGGGTAAATACCGGCCAATAAATACGTTTATTACTTATATCCAGTAACTTAATGCCTTCTTTTAAGCTAGTGGAACACTGTGTATCGATAATCTCCAGCGTCTGTTAATCATGTTTACATAAACAATCGTAGCGAAGAAAAAGCGCAAGTCAGCCATCTTTAGTCGATGGATTCAGAGGAAAACCGCCTAGAAGAGCCGATGTGTCTGATGCTTTAGCAGCGACGTCACGCACAGAAGGATCGCAAAATTCCTTGCGCGTTTAAGAATAACTTTGATGAGGTGTGACAACATATCCGAGTTGTTCGGCGAGCTTTAGAAACTGCTCTGCGTACTGTTTACCAGGATGGATTAACACACGCGCTTACGCACTGAGATTAAGTTTATCCGGATTAGATAAGCTGAGGTCTGGCGATTAAATTTGGGTTAGGTAATAAATTTGGCTTCGATTTGATATTCTAAATAAAGAAGAAATCACAAGGTAAAGGGTAAACGAAGCAAGCAGCCTGCGTTAACATGTGAGAATACACAATACACTAGTCTGAAAAAGAAAGAAAAGACAACTGGCCCGAATGGGACTCGAACCCAGGATTTCTCGTTTACTAGCCGGACGCTCTAACCACTGCGTTACCGGGGCGGGTTCTGGTTAAAGGCTTCAGCATCTGTATGTTTGTGACCTCTAGGTCACCACTGAGAAAGATTGAACAGTTACTTAGCTCGGCTGGAGCCCGTAGCCACTACCTGCCCCGGTAGCGCAGTGGTTAGAGCTCCCGGCTAGTAAACGGGAAGTCCTGAGTCCCAGTCGGGGCAGTTGTCTTTTCTTTCTTTCTCAGATTAGTGTATTGTGTATCCTCAAAAGGCCAGTCTTTAATGCAGACTGCTTGCTTCGTGATATTCTAAATATTCCAAATCTGACAGAATCTGGATCTGAAGGACGCTAAGTAACTGCGCCCGATGAACTAACTCCGGCAAAACGAAACGTAACCCAACGCGAGCAAGAACGCGCGCACGGCGGCGGCCGGGGCCACGAAACTCTTGCGCTCGTGCCAAATTTCAATTGAATCGCGTGCCCCGAAAGGCGTTGCGTCGGCGTTTCTGATTTTCTGCCGAACTCGACCCAGCGACACTTCGCAAGCCGAAAATCGCCGATCAGTCTTCCTCCCCCACCCCCTCTTTTTACCCCCTAGGTCTCCCAACCACCAATTCGGGCACACCTCGGGTTTGGGAAAGAGGGAACGGGGGAGGAGGGTTGGGAACGGGGTATCTTAACTCGACATGCAAGTAAGCTTTAGTGGAATCACGCACATGCGCAATGAATGTTAAAATGGTTGGGAAGCGAAGCGGGCTAGGTCCCTAGGGAAAGCCTTCCACCATCTTCTTGGCCCAATTTGGCCCTAATTTGTTTCGACTTTCGGGGGGGGGGAGTGGGGTTACGGGAGCGGGAGAAATACGGCTTTGTATGCATGCTAAAAGAGAGATGTATTGATTAAAGATTGTGCTACAAGTATGTTCGTTGTTGTTTGTGACGTAGCTACTACCGCTCCGTCAAGGCTGCCGTAAAAGTTAAATGAATTATAAATGAAGCAAGGTTGAAATCTGATCAGCGGCACCGTAAGGGAGGAGGGGAACAAGGATGAACGCTCGAAGGTGTTTGACAAAAAATGTGGGAAAGAATTTTTTTTTAAATGTGTATCGTCGGCTATAAAAAAGCCGTAAAAACTCATTCGGGGTTGAATTTTGTCCATCGGGTCTTCAACCATAAAGACGCACGTGCGTTTAGGTTTTAGGCATACATTTTAGGTTTGTCACTTTCCCTATTTTTTTCGTCAAACTGTACCAATATAGCAAAACTAAAACATAAATTTCTACAAATTTCCACGTCAGATTGTAACGGCTTACACGTACGGCAATACGCGAACTAAGGAGTCAGCGCTCCGTAGTGCGTCTTGCAGTTAACACGGCTGTTGAGCGCCGCTAATTACCGTGCACACGCTGGAGTTGGTTCGGCGCCCACCAGCCGAGTGACGAGCGAGTCCTATTGTTCAAACAGTTCGTATTGGTTCGAACCTGTCGACCGTAGCCTAAGGGGAGAGCCCATTGTTCCAGAGAATATAAAAGACGATGGCCTTAGGGCTTCGGGCAGATGACCAGGAGTGGTTAACACTCGTTAAACCCTTTGAAACCCTTTGAACAGACGAGACAGAGCGAAGGCACGAGTTAGTTGGTGTAAGAGTTCTGACTGAACGGTTAGGACTCTTGAGCCTACAAGGGTCGGACAGAAGGATAATTCTGGCCGATGCCTAATATGTAACGCTATAGTGTGTAGTCCCCTAGCTATGCAGTGAGAAGTAAATTAGAACTTAGCCTTGCCTTGAAACTAATTTTCTATTTCTTTAGCACCTTACAAGATTATTTTGACATCTGAGAGTCGAAAAACCCCGAACATCTTGTCCAATTTCATTGATTTAAGTCCCGAGTGCTAGACAGCCGAGTATTCATGGATCCGATCCGTGTACCTGACCATAACACAGGAAAGGCGTGCAGGAAGGAAGGACGATATGCACGAATCGAAGATGTCCACTCAGTAATCCAGACTCCTCAGTCCCAATGACAGAAAAGACGACTTGCACACAAGGAACAACATCGGAGGCCTCAATTAGTCCAAGAAACTACTTATTTTATGTGCCCGGTAACAATGATACAGGAACCTCCCATCTCCTCCAGCCAGACGTATTTAGTCTCTCTCTTAAATATCACCTTGCAGGTTAAGCCTATTTGCTACAGAGGAATTACTTGCATAAAAGGAGTATCGACGGTAAAGACAGTTAGTTCATAACACATCACAACTTTGTGTAACTGGCCATCGTATTGCATAATACAGTAATAGCTGCAGACAAGGAACAGGAACTGCTAGGGCAAAAAAAGGGCTCGAAGATGGCGACTGCCACAAAATGGCGGACTATAAAAAAAAAGTAAACCTAACAGGTACAAAAAATAAGACAAGGAAAAAAAGAGAGGAAAGTGCGTCAGGTGTAGAGGGACAATGATGACTTGAGTGTAAAACAGAGAAACGGAAGAAGTCGACCCACAACAGTAGGGTCGAGGTTACAGTATTGTTGCACTCTCAAAGGACTAACGCGATAATTGAATGTTCTTATAGAGCAGCGTCATGTGACGTCATTTTGGCTACGAGACACCATTTGGAGGTAATAGCTACAAGGTGCACTAGATTAAAATGTAACGGAAAACAACGGCACTTCTAGTCAAGACAGTGCTTTGAGAGCGGATTTCTAGGCTTAAAAGAACGTTGTTTTCTCCAGCAACAAAAATCGCGCGTTACAGACTTAAGAAATCCAGTCTAATAGCATTGGCTTCAAAAAGACGATCTTTCTTTCTCCCTCCAGTGCTCCTTGCAGCTAACCCAGTTACTGGCTCCACCATAGAGTTACACACAATAATACTACGTCGTGTCACTGCCCTGGAGGGATAACTGAACAGTTTTATTACGGAAAAACCCTGTTTATGGAACGTGTCATACAGATCAGTGTTTCTCAAACTGTGGGTCGTGACCCCAGTGGGGTCGCGAAGAAGTAATCTTGGGGTCGTGAAAAGGTTCTCATTCCAGTAACTGAAAAGCTGTAATTGAGGAATGATTCATCGCAATTTTCTTTTTCGAGATGTTGTTACCTCAGAAGAATTTGAAGCATCAAGCGCCGAGTTACAAAACTATCCGTTTTTATCAGCGTCCAAACACTGCCATCTACGTGTAATCTCTGGACTGGAGCACAGGTATACAGCAGTGACCGACGTAGTATTATTGTATATAACTCTATGCTGGAGCCTTAATGGGTTAGCTGCAAGGAACACTTCAGAGTCACACAGAAGGGCGTCATACTAAAGCCGATGCTGTGAAGAGTGATTTCTTAGACCTAAAACGCGCGATTTTTGTTGTTGGGAAAACAACGTTATTTTAAGCCTAAGAAATCCACTGTTCCGTTGTTTTTCCCTCCATTTTTATGTAGTGCACCTTGTAGTTATGCCCTCCAAAGCCCATACTGGTGCCAATATGGCGGCAAATGTCACTGCTCTATAGTTAAGATAATACGAACATAACAAAACGGATAGTCTTATTTCTTTTAGTTTCTTAGTTTGAAACTTCAAAATGAGGAAGCAATATTTTTTTCACTCATTTTGCTCAACATTGAAACGTCAGTTCAAATCAAAGGAACTGTTCGAATTCTGGGCTTTGATACAGAGTACAATGATTTGTCACGATGTGCCATTGTTCTATTTGCCTCTTCTTACCTGTATGAATCGGGGTTTAACTATTTAGTGGAACTGAAGACAAGTTCGTAACCGACAGATGACTGAGGAAAATCAGCTAAGATTAAAATTATCAAATATTGTACCAAATTTGGAGCAGGTGTGCTCAGAAAAACAAGCACGTTGCTCAGTCAAAAGAAATTACTAAACTTTGTTGTAACCCATCTGTATACAAAGCATTAAATTTGTATTACCGGTAAAGATGGGTCGTGACCCGTCTCCAATAGTAAACTTTTGAAAAATGGGGTCGCGGTTAAAAAAAGGTTTGAGAAACACTGATATAGATACATTCACAAAGAAACCTCGACATAACAAAGGCAAGCATAAATACAATATTGCAGAAATCCGCAGACCAAGATTATTAGTAGACAATATTAAATAAATTCACACGAAATTGAGGGTCGACATACCAAGGTGGTTGAAGATACAGCGTCTTGAAAATGGTTTTAGCTGGTTGCACTGACGTTCTTAAAGCGCTGTAAGCACTACATCGACGTAAGTCAAGTCGACCTAAGGTAAAACTATATAAGAAACCTCCGTGCACCCTCGGTCATAGTCTTGTTGCGGATGCGATAAGGAAAGCACGCATTTTTATGACCGAAATACGTAACAACACATTTATCGGGGTTCAGGTAAAGTACATTACTGTGTTTTCACTCCGCAACGAGGTCAAAGTCTATTTGAAAAGTGCCAGAAAGAAAGGGAGGAAAATATAATTTAAAATCATCGACGCAGCTCATATCAACAGAACAGGAAGGTCCGACACAAAATCATGGAAAAGAAGTGGCCCAATAACGGATTCCTGGGTACACCAAAAATAATGGGAGTCCATGTGCTGCTGGGAGAGCGAATAGTCACCCGCTGACGGTGGGTAAAAAAGTAGGAGTGAACCCAGGGTTGACGGAAAGTAAGTGAGAAGAGTTTGTTGATAATTTTGGTTTGAAAAACCGAATCAAAAGCCTTACTAAAGTCGAGAAAGACCATGCCACATGGGACTCCACCGTACACGACGTAGGTATAAAGAAGGAAACACACTGACAGCATATAAAGTCAAAAATTAATGTCGATAATTTTTGACGCTATGGAGTGATCCATGCACTCTTGTGAACAGGAGTAACATTCAGGCTCGGACTGGCAGCCCTGGGGCCCAAGTGACATGGCGTTAAAAAGGCCCCCAACACCATGCTGGGGGGGGTGGGGAGGGGGAGGATTGTAGGTGAAATTATGCGAGCTTATAAGAACGGGTCATTATTAATTGCCAGGGGAAGGGGACGGACAAAATGAAAATGTGGCCATCATATTTTCAATCTATACCCCCCCCCCAAAACCCTGACAAAATCTTAACCTCCCCATTCAAGGTCAAAAATGTTGTGACCCTCCTGAGCCAAGGAACCAGAAGGCAAGGCTTTTCTAGAAAGTGTATGAAAAAAACTACGGGAATGTTACTGACAACTTCAAAACCGGGTAAACACTCACATCATGGGGTTTCCCCAGAAGTTGATGCGTTTTTAGAAGTTTTGATTGCTGAAATTGTCATTTTCGAGGTTCACAATTTTTTCTTCCCCCCCCCCCCGGGGGGGGGGGGGGGGGGTCAGGCCTTAATGCTGTCTTTATAGTCCAGTCATTTAAACAGAGCTGTGAAATGAACAGATTTTAAGAGCAACCAGGAAATTACAACGAGAAAAAATTCGTCTGCAGCAGAAATTTCACTTGTAACTATAAAATCTAAAAAGACCCCCTTACGAATCTATGGGATGGCCCAGGTGCCATTGGCACCCTGGCACCCTGGCCAGTCTGGGCCTGGTAACATTTGCATCTTTCCAGGCGGTACGAAACGGGCAGGTATGGATTGAGGTAGAGAAAGTAATGAAAAGAGAGAGGGTCAAAGTGGAGGTGCAATTCTTCAGCATAACTGGAGGAAAGCCAGCGCGACCGCAAGAAGTATCCGCCCTGACAGCAAAAATAGCCGACTCGTCGTCCTGGATAGTAAATTTCAACCTGCCATTTAGGTTGGTAACGGGAGTCGGGAGAAAAGCACGTCAGATCTGAATTTAGAAGAAAAATACTGATTGAAAGATTCTGTGATGATGTTATCTTCAAGGAGGATCTCCTCATCAGAAACTTTGATATAGTTAGTTGGAGCAGCTGTTGTAACTGAATGTAACAGTTTTTTGGGTTCCTTCTTCGTTTTGGGGACCAGATTACTTTCGAAAAAAATTTCAAGCACTGCGAATGCCAGCAACAGTAGCGTTGCGACGGCCTTGAATGCAGCATAACTACTTGGGGTGGGAGAAACGGTAATCAGAAAAAAATATCCCAGGAAAAAATATCCCGGAAGAAAAATCGCCAGAAAAAAAACACTTATCACTTTTAGTACCCATCGATGAGGGCTTCGGGAGGCCAGTTTCCAAATTGTTTTTGGAAACAATCATTCAACTGTCCTCCCGAAGCCTGCATCGAAGAATTAAACAAGTCGGACACCCAATTTTGTTAAGCCTCAATCCCCCCCCCCCCCTCCCCCGCCCCCATTTTGTTCACCGCGTTACTTTACTTTATTCAGTTACTGGAGCCTACTAAGGGCAGATATCCATGCGCACCAGCTCATATCTTAACCTAACCTAACTTTTAGGTTACATCCCCTAACTTAAAGACTACAACAATTGCCTGATACAATGAAGAATCAACTAAGACTCAACTACATACGAGATGACACACGGCAAATCTAGACACATTCTAGTGATTTAGTAAAAGAGCTTGTTTCCTTACGAAAAATAAAGCAGTGAAAGCACACAAATAAAAACGGACTACAGTTCACTTGAGCGAAACGAACTATAATTTGAACACAATTCTAGGGAACAAACCAAATCCCCAAATAATAAAACCCCTGTAATACAATTCCAATTTAAACACAAACTCCGTTCACTTTCTGATATTACTAAGGAATAAAAACAATCCTTTTTTCCTGGAATTGGAGTTCAAACTATAGTTCGTTTCGTCCAAGTGAACTCTAATCCGTTTTTGTTTGCTTTCTATTGGCTAAACGCCGTCAGTTAACAATGTTAAAACCAATCGTCTTAGCATGCGTAGCACAGCTTTACAATCTACATGGTATTCAGGGTTCGAGCGAATCTTTTAAAACCTAGAAATGTTCTGGAAATTCATTGCCTGGAAAAGCGTTTGAAGACCTTGAAAAATGATACATGTATCACCAGTACGGTGACGAACGGGAAGTAGACGACGTGACCGAAGAACAATGCAAAAGTTAGAAAGAAAGTAGTCGTTAAGCTAAAAGTGAATAGTGTTTTTTTCCCTTGGGATTTTTTTCCGAGGGACATTTTTTCCGGGGATATTTTTTCTGTGGATATTTTTTCTGGGATATTCTTTCCTGGGATATTTTTTTCCGAGATTCGGAGAAACACGCATTCATTTGTTAACATATCTTTTTATTGTTAACGAGGAATCTAGTTTCCCTGTTTAACCGTGGACGGTTCGTGTGGCTGCGTGTAGTGGAGACGAAATGGAGAGTAATGTTATGAATGAAGTCTTCCAGAATGCTATAGTGTCCGCGGCCTATCTTGAGTTCTCCGCAGAACGAACACAGGTAATCGATTGTACGTTTTCAGTAGCAGTGTGCCTTGTTGATATCCAAGAAGGTAACATAAACAATGGCGGCCGTCGGTTAAAGCCGCCCCCTCCAGGAAGATGTAGACGCTCATAAAATACTCGCAAGACTCAAGATGCGCCGCGCACACAATAACTTGGCTAGCAACATCAAGGTCAACGAGCTCGTGACGCCAATCGATAATGGAAATAATGTCACCGGTGAGAGTACAGTCAGCCTTCCAGAAATTAGGATGAATCGGCATTGAGTGACTGAGGCAGTAGTCAGTGTTAATGTCAATGAACAAGACATCACGGTCGCGACATCATTTTCAAATTTATTCCAGTCTATTCATTCATTTTTTCAAGTATTTTCCAGTAAAATCAGGTTACTAAATTTCTATTGTTAGAGCTATGCTTTTGATTTACCCTTCTCCTTCCCTCCAATACCAAAAAATGAGCCTAGTAGCCACATACGACTGATTATGGGGTATCATCTATGCTAATAATTTGGCATAAAATCAACTACAAAAACAGAAAGAAAAAATACAGTGCCTTTAACAAAAAATAAAAATATTTATGTAATTTTGGGAGAAGGGAACATGTTAAAGTGGATTTTTTTTCTTGCCTTTAAACGGCCGCAGTCTGAGTAATGTACTCACTGTGTCGGCGATAGGATACAGACGACCAAATCAGATTGTTATTAAAACTCCGTGCATCACTCGAGGCCAGCACATTTATCTCTGTCGGCCCTGCATTCAACACATCTTCGCCTGAATAAACTGGCGAAGAAGGGACGAACATTTCCAACAATAAAGCGTGGGAATGGGAATTTGTCGTTGTCGTTGAACGTATATAGCCATATGAATACAGGAGAACATTTTCTATCGACGCTTCACTTTTTAATGGATTTATAACAAACGGTGGTAGATGCTTAAAGGGCAATTACATCCATTTTGACAAGCATGTCTGACTTTTGGATCACTTACACAATAACTAAACACAAGAATTGCGGTAAGAATACGTTACGTACGTCTGATATAACAATTTAATTACTGCATAACCAAAACACGACGCCATTGTTTTGCTGGAACGCGCAGAAGTTAATGCTGACAGACGGATCTCTTCGATTTTGACTCGCAGCCGATTGAGATAGCTGTATTGACTGTGACGAGCTCAAGCATCTAACGGCCTTAGCTGGCCACTACACTGCCGGCCAGCTAAGGCCGTCAGACGCTTGACTTCCTCACAGTCAGTACAGCTATCTCAATCGTCTGCGAGTCGAAATCGAAAAGTGACATCTGTCGGCATTAATTTCTGAGCGTTCCACAGCAAAACAATGGCGATCTCCGTGTCGTGTTTTGGTGATGCAGTAATGAAACTGTTATATCGGACGTAAGTAACGTATTCTTACGTATTCTTATGGTGTAAGTGATCCAAAAGTCAAACATGCATGTCAACATGGATGTAATTGCCCTTTAAAGCATTGTGACTCTACTTCGTATGGGAGTAGCGAGAAAAATTGATTGGAACGTATCTGATTTGGAGGGTAGGGCTCTTTAACTGTTCTTTAACCCTTAGTTGCAATTAAGTTCTGATACTTTTTTTAAGTGCCATGATACTTGGGTTAGTCTTGGGACTCAAACCAGCATTCAGTTGGTTTGGCGACGAGGACGCTGACCCCGGAGCCCCCTCACATAGCTTGCAACGCGAGTTGGGACCAGGGTCGTACTGGGAGGGCGATTTAGTCCTGGGAAATGGTTAACGTATGCCCCTCTCTTATGGCATTTCGTAGAAACCAATAGGCTCCCGACAGGCCATCGGAGCGTAGGCCGCACGAGAAACTTCCCGTTTTCCCGTATGGCCAGTACGCCCCTGGTTGGGACTTAGTTTTTTTCTTGCTCAATTATTGGTTACTTGTAGGTCTTTATATGTGACATGGGGTTAGGTCGGAATTCTACCACAGCTGCCACTAACAAAGTTGAATTCCAATTTTGTCCAGTCCGACATTTTTTCAAAGTATATTCCAGTTTTTCTCCAGTCCGAAATATATATTTTTTTCATGTATATTCCACTTTTACCCAGCCGCAACCTTACAAGTGTTCATTATTAATGGGAGGAACATTGGGGAGAAGCAAGCGCTCATGTGACAGTCTAATGATTTACGTTGCTAAATTGTTACCATAATTAAAACATGACAAATGTTTGATAAGAATTTATGAATAACTGGGAGAAATGAAACCTGAGAAATTGCTTTCAGCCTTTTTTTTTTTCTTCTTTGTCTTAGGGCAACAAGAGCGGTTTTTGCACCGCCGATGTAATTTTCTTAAGTGTTCCCTTTCAGGATGAGCCATTTTTACTAAAGTTCCTTCTTAAGGCTAAAAGCTTATGGCTTAAGTTGATCGCATGGCATAAAGAAAATTAATGTTTGGTTTAGCGTCACATCATTTTCAAAAACTTGACACAAGGGACGGCATTTTTTTTTGGGGGGGGGGGGGGCAAAAAAAAAAATCACCACAAACTCAAATTGCCCTCCATTGTAGATTTTACTTTTTAATTGCCTTTTCCTACTGAATGGCCAGGCGGATGGCGAGGCAGCTTGCCGAAAAAAACTCGGCACATTTTTCAATACACGGAAAGGCAAAAGACAAAGCGAACAGTTTTGCATTTATATTAACTTTTTACAAGCAGTCACCTGAGGTAATGCGAAACCAAGGTCTTTCAGCGGGCCTTTTTATTGTTTGATTCTGTGTATTCCGTTGTATTCCGTGAGGGGCTAGCCTGTGGTGTCCGTGGTTTTTTTTCTGGAGCGGGGGAGGGGGGGGGGAATGTTTGGAGGGGCAACAGTATTCTTTTTCAGTTTTCACCCCCAAAACAGACTGCAGCATTGATTAATTTATGACTAATTTGAAAAGCACTATAACTAACTTAAAAAGCTTGTCCTAGCTGTCGACGCGCCAATAAGCCTCAATTCCCCCCTCCCCCCAAAAGCGGAAATTAAAAAAGAAAGGCAAACAAAATACAAAAAATAATTTTCCATCTGTATGAAAAGCAATCAGCATCCCTTGACCCCTACCCCAGGGGTCAGCTTTTTCCACTTCCCTTTCCCCCACCACCACTCACCATACATAACCAAGGTGCCAATAACCCCCCAGACCACCCATGATTGTTGCCAAACGAGCTAATCACAACGTTCGGACGATTTTTTTATTCTTCCTGTTTATTATAATTATTATCTTACAATTGTTTTATTCCTATAATAACAAATTCTCACGTAGCGAGAGAAAAGTTGTAGGTGGGAGCGCTAAACTAAAGAATAATTTCCTTGGCCGTATTATTAAGCTAAAAATTATTATGAAACATATAGGCAATAACTCCTTCAAAGCAGAAAGATTTTAAGAACACAAGTAACCTAACCACGATAATAGTGATGTTCTGTTAGGCAACGCAGTATTGTTGGTCGATTGTGGCAGGTCATAGATTCTGGGATTTTCCGCTTGGATTTCTCTAGCTAAATTGTCCCTCTCACCGTCGTGGGGCAAATGACACAGTTTGGTTCGTGCACCCTAAAAACAAACAACAACAAACAACTAATCCTAACAAAGATCCTGAGTTCTCCGCTTGGATTTCTCCAGCTAAATTGTCCCTCTCATCGTTCGCGTGGGGGCAGATAATCCAGTTAGGGTTCGTGCTCCCTACAAAAGGTAACAACAACAACAACAACTAATCCTAGCACCTGACTTGCAGCAGATGAGGAGCATTGTTGCCTAGGAAAAATATTCTTTTGAATTTGGTTGCCTCGAGCCGTATAGTCCCGGAACCCCTTAACCAATTTTATCAATTTTGAATCTGAATCCTCGGACAAGGCAATTAACAGATTTGCAAAATATTAAAGGAATCCGATAGAGGGTATGCTTCGCACGCGCATCACTGAAGGAGGAATTACACTATAAAAGTGACAGCTCCACATTTATGAAAATGACTTTTACAAAATTTCTTTGTACTGGCTGCAACTTGTGACTGGCTGCAACTTGTGACTGGCTGCAACT
>JAHWFP010033640.1:1778-39838 GCA_023313725.1 Lithobius niger | reverse complement strand
TACAACAATTAAGAATTATGGTATTGTTATGTTCAATTCAATGCATTGGAACATAACAATGTAGCAAATCTTAATTGTTGTAGTTGAGCATTGTTAGCAGACCAAACTTTTTGCTCCCCTCTGTATAATGCAAGGGGTTCTTCCTACAAGCTAAGGGTTACAAGCCCTCATCTCAGAGCTGTTAAAAATGCGTTTACTAATAGAGCAGTGACACGGCGTAGTATTATTGTATACTAGCGGAGTCGCTCGCTTCGCTAGCTCTTTCTGCGGCGTCGCCCCCCCCCCCCCCCCTCCATTTAATTTGCCGTTCGGTCGGTAGATGGCATCGTATGTTCGCGCTGTTGGCCGTTGCGTTCCGGGCGCAGCTACTATCTCAGCGGGCTTCGGCTGCTATACTCTTATAATTTGCCGTTCCGTCAGTAGATGGCGGAGATGGCATCGTAGATGGCTGCTGCCGGCTGCTGCAGGTGGCCGCGCTGCGGAGCTTGTATATTTATAAATATAGATAACTCTATGCTGGAGCCATAATGAGTTAGCTGCAAGGGGCAATGCAGAGAAAAACAGAAGGGCGTCATACTGAAGCCGATGCTGTGAAGAGTGATTTCTTAGACCTAAAACGCACGATTTTTGTTGTTGGAGAAAACAACGTTATTTTAAGCCTAAGAAATCGGCTCTTCCGTTGTTTTTCCCTCCATATTTATATAGTGCACCTTGTAGTTATGCCCTCCTAAACCCATATTGGAGCCAATATGGTGCAAATGTCACTGCTCTATAGACATATCGGGTTATGGAACTCGCTTCCGGAAACCGTTGTTACGTGTACCCAAGTTTGTTCTTTCAAAAATGCACTTGATTGCTGTATTACTGATGACCTACGATACTTTTATGATGATTAAGCTAGGAGTGATGATATTTCTCAGCCTGTTCTATTTTGAATTTATTCGATGTTTTCTGGATATTTTGTTTTGCTGCTGTCTTTTTGATATTTGCCTCGTTTTGGCTTGTTTTTGTTGCTTGTGTTTAATTTTTTCGGTACAAAATATTATATTTACTATTGTTAACTTCCTTTTGGAAACTAACAATTGATTTGAAATAAATAAATAAATAAATAAAAATTTGGCACGTCCTCGTGCACCTGGGAGTCATCTGTAAAGATTATCGATATTAATGACACTAGATGACGCCACGGTTGTTTCTTTATGTTCATGTTGTCTGATTAAAATTGTTTTCGGAGTCAAAATTCCTGCAACCCCTGGACCAATTTCATTGATTTACCACTAATTAAAACCGTAAATGGAGCGTAGAATGCGTGTTGAAAATTTAAATGAATTGTACGTTGGATTCAAAATTTTCATGGCTGACAGACACGTCTGAATTGCATACAGACACCAGCACGCAAGAAGTCACTTGGCTCGGATTAGCAATGCGCCTCACTAATCTCTAAATTATTAATTCAGTAAGCGAGCGAATACTATCAGCAATAAAGACAGCAATGCCGTATGAGAAACAGCTCGTGAGTAGCTCTTTTGCAATCCGATAATGAAAGCGACCGACGGGTGCGAGATGGGTGCATGCCGCCCTCGGACAGGACACCTTGATAGCTTAGACGATTAGCAGCTAGTGATGAGAAATTGTCTGAACGTAATAAGAAATCCACCCTGTGGACTGGAAATCATTGTGTCTATGTGATCCTCAACTATGAATCAGAAGACAGCGCTTCGAGGCTATTCGAATTGTTTTTCTTCTTTTTATTATTATAATTATAATGCCATTAATCCCTTCCACGTTTACTGTTATACATACGGCTTGGTATTAGAAATTTGACACGTCATCCACTGAACCTCCGATTCTGCCACCAGTTGCGCTGCGAACAGGCCGCAAAAAGAACTGCTCACGCATCCGGACTGAACTGTTAAAGGTACTCGACACGCATGATACGCGGATTTTAAACGTAAAACACTGCATTGACACTAAATTATTAACAGTTTAACAACAAGGCTACATGCTATGTACCTCTTTGTCCACTCGACATCAAAACAAAGACTCCGGAGGTTTAATTTCATGAATTTCAACCAGAAGGAGAACCAAGGTATTGTATAGAGCAGCGTCAAGTGACGTCATATTGGCTACGAGACACCGTTTGGAGATAATAGCTACAAGGTGCACTAGATTAAAATGTAACGGAAAACAACGGCACTTCTAGTCAAGACAGTGCTTTGAGAGCGGCTTTCTTAGGCTTAAAAGAACGTTGTTTTCACCAACAACAAAAATCGCGCGTCATAGGCTTAAGAAATCCAGTCTAATCGCATTGGCTTCAATAAGACGATCTTCCTTTCTCCCTCCAGTGCTCCTTGCAGCTAACCCAGTTACTGGCTCCCTATAGAGCAGTGACATAACGTAGTATTATTGTATATAACTCTATGGTGGAGCCAGTAGCTGGGTTAGCTGCAAGGAGCACTGGAGGGAGAAAGGAAGATCGTCTTATTGAAGCCAATGCTATTAGACTGGATTTATTAAGCCTATAACGCGCGATTTTTGTTGTTGGAGAAAACTGTTTTTTAAGGCTAAGAAATCTGCTCTCAAAATAAAGGCACTGGGGCATTGTAAACCATGGATTTAAAATTAATAGAAGGCATGCGTGAAACAAAATCATAAGACGTGGTACCCCACGAAAGAAACAGTGAGTGCTTTTTTTTTTTTGTAGCTTGGGAAGGGTCACGGACGGTGGTTCACATTTTCTGTATTGTGTGGGTCAAGTGGGTCGAGGGTCAGGGCTCGAATAGGTCAGGGGTCGGAAAATGTGACCCACTTCCATCTCCGGTTTGTGCGTTACGTGGATTTTTTTCCTTTTCACACACGTATCTCTATACTCTCTGCACTTCAATTGTATTATCACTGTGTTACATTTATATCTTTTTTGGGCTGTTGCGAGTTTAATTCCGGATTTCAACGTTGAAATTATACCACCCCAGCAAGGTTATCCTGATGACGTCATTTGTGAAATCTGCCAAGTCTAAGATCCACATGACGTCATATTGTAATGACCCATTGTCACTTCAAAATTAATATTCATTGTAGTTGAGATGATGCTGTTGGCCTTAGGGCTTCGGGCAGATGACCAGGAGTGGTTAACGCTCGTTAAACCCTTTGAAACCCTTTGCAAACGATCAATTGTTGTAACGATGTAGCTTTGAATTGTCTGTACTTAATGTTTGACGTCAACTGTAACGGCTCGAGCTCGCTTGGTCTTTTGCCTGGTGCTCCCAACAATTAGGCATTAACCTATAATTCATTCCTCCACGAAACCTCCATCGTCCTACACCCAAAGGTAATTTCGGCAATCCTAATTAGAAATTTTCCCTTTTTGTCCTGTTTCCCGAAATTTAAACTCAACCCAGACCAATCCTGTTGTCAGTGTTCCACTACAACCCCGTAATACAACCCTTACCTATTGTATGTAACAGAACCTTAGACCAACATCAGCCGTAATTTTAGCTAACCCCGAGTAAGCCTAACATTTGTGGCATTCTATTTTAGGCCCCAAGCTAAGGCATGAGTCGCCTCCATCAAGCAGACGAGCCAGGGCTTAACATCGCTCAATTTGATTATTAAAACACCACCTAAACTGAACCACGACTTACGGCTTTACTCATCAGTTTGGTTTCTGATTTAGAATAACCCCAACTTTTAACTTGACCCTACGTTTTATGCCCACTTTATCACTTAACTGTGAGTAGAATTGGAGGAGCGGTAGCCCGAACTAGTAATTCCCACAGGGCAGCCCCGCGTATATGGCCGGTTTATAGAGCATTGTTGTGATTTCCCGTTTGTATGAAAATACTGTGATTTCCCGGTAAAGGGCAATTCCATCCATTTTGACATACATGTTTGACTTTTGGATCACTTAACACAATAATTAAACACAAGAATTGCGGTAAGAATACGTTACGTACGTCCGATAGAACAATTTAATTACTGCGTCACGAAAACACGACACGGAGGTCGTGATTGTTTTGCTGGAACGCGCAGAAATTGATGCCGACAGACGGACCTCTTCGATTTCGACTCGCAGCTGATTGAGATGGCTCTATTGACTGTGAGGAGCTCAAGCGTCTGACGGCCTTGTCTGCCCACTACACTGCCGGCCAGCTAAGGCCGTCAGACGCTTGAGCTCCTCACAGTCAATACAGCTATCTCAATCGGCTGCGAGGCAAAATCGAAAAGTGACATCAGTAAAACAATAGCGGTCTCCATATCGTGTTTTGGTGATGCAATAATTAAATTGTTGTATCGGACGTACGTAACGTATTCTTACCGCAATTCTCATGTTTAGTTATTGTGTAAGTGATCCAAAAGTCAAACATGCATGACAAAATGGATGTAATTGTCCTTTAACAGTCTCCCAATCTATCATTAGATTTAGCTAGATCCAGGGTTAAGAGGCATAAAGGCCTAGATCCCGTTTGCATGAAAATAGTGTGACTGGAACAAAACATGACGTCATCAGTACTGTGCCTCTTTGTTGAAAACACAGTTCGAATCACTACTTATACAGCCAATTCAATTTGAAAGATACAAAAACAGAGAAAAGAATTACGATTATCGAGATTCCCACTGCGGACACACAAACAAACAAACAAAAACTGCGATCTTAGTTATACAGTTTGCATGTGCATTGTCAATGTGTCAATCAGCATATCCGTCAATTTTCAATGTATTAACTAACCTATGTATTGTTTCAATCAATTTTTCATTTTTTTAACTTTATCTATTCAGTACATTTCAATGTTTTTATTTCTTGCATATTGTTCCGCTTCGTTTTGGTTCAGCTGTATTTTCTTCAGGGATAATAATAATAATAATAATAATAATAATAATAATAATAATAATAATCATAATAATAGTAATAAAATTTGTTGCGATAGCAACGGGTCTGGGAAGGGCTGGGGAGTAACTAACAGCCAGCCACAATTACATGTAAATACATTGAACATAATAAGGCCAAGGAATGAAGATGTATTAATGGATGTATGAATGGATGTATTAATTTTGTTTGTGTTTAATTTTTTGCTACTTCATTCCATTCATCATACCACCAATTATTTCTTCAATTTTGTCAATATTCTTCGTAAGTTCTATGCTTTCTTGCCTCATTTCTTAATTTCTTCATATTTTACCACCATAAAATTCAAACCCTCGATGATTTTTTTCATTAACCTTTTTAGTTCCACAAGCGTTTTTTTTTAATTCTAGCAATTACCATATTTCTTTCCTCGAGTTTTTCCCTTTTTTCTTTTTTCTTTTTTTATTTTCTTAGCCGATTTTTCGTCGCCACTGTTGTCAATCTCTTCATCGGTGCTAGAGTAGATTTCACTGTTTGCATGTGTTTTATCTTCTTGTTTGTTCGCCAACGCAATAAATTTGTCACCGAGGCAAATGGTCTGAGAAAGTCCCAAAAGTCACTGATACTCAGTTTAGAAGCAATTCAACTGATAGCTAATTTACTGCACGGTAGTCTGTTGGCTTTAAACAATTTGGCAACTAAACCCAAATTGTTTAAAATTGTTTTAACCCTACATACGCTACATAGTACGACAGTAAGGGCAATTGGCCTATATATATATATATTTTTTATCCGCAGGATTTCCTTTCTTAAATATCGGGAAAATAATTTGCATTGGTCCAAATGCATGAAAATTTCTCCACGACAGTTGATGAAAAAAGTTTTTTGCTAATGTAACATTTATTTATTCGGAACTTCGTAGAAATACGAAGAAAATTCCTCAGGACCCACAGCATTACTAGGGTAATAATATTTTTAGAACAGAAAGTACAGAATCTGGCATAAATACAATATTTGTACATTTTATTTAATTTTTGGATGCGTGTATTGCTGCAGCTGCAGGAAGGGTGTCGTTATCGATGATTCTGTTATTTGTAAAGAAGCATCTTAATACCTTTGTGTTATACTTTGTTCCACATTATGTTTTCAGAAAACTGACTGTATGACGGCACGTTTTCTTCCACTACAAGTGCAAAAAAACCGTAAACATCCCATTCGTAAACTCTAGCAGCAAATTTGGAGTCTCCAAGTGTGATATCCACATGTTTTTGCACTCTTAGTGTAAGGAAACGAGCCGTCATCCAGTCAGTTTTCTGAAAACATAATGTGGAACAAACTATAGCAACGGTATCCGTAATGTAGCCGTTATTAAAGGCACCTGTTCTCCATTTCAATAGCGTTGCCCATATTCTAAACACAGCATCCACGTTCCAGATTCTCCGTCATCCAATAGGCTGATGTGGGTCACGTGATCTCGTTTTAGTTATGAAAATTCGCGGTGCTGCTACGAATAGTGTTGTGCCATTTTTTATTTACCGTTATTTTCTTTACAGTATTGCTCAAAGATTCAACGGTGCTGCATCTGGGTGTTGAAAGGGTGAAAAGGCGCCTTTAACTTTTAAAGGTGGAATAGAACGTGTGGCACCCGTCTTTTGCCGAAGTAAACTGGAGTAGGGCACTTCCAAAGTTTCTCATTCACGGGATTCCTGTCAATTTTTTTAATTTGTGGAGCATGCTTTGTGGCATTCACTGTCCACCAGGAGATGTGTGGTAGAGCAATCACTTAGGTAGCTATGCCAGAGCTTCACCTTTTTGTGAGCGAGATTTACGATGTTTATTTTTTTTTGGTAAATCTGTAACGTGCTTACATGTAAGGCAGTACACACGCACGCAGTTAGCCACTGGTGTGGTGCACCTTGCCGTTAACATGGATGCTGCGCGCCGCTAGCTACCATGCACACATGGCAGCTGGTCCAGCGCCAGCATCCGGCGGGTAAGCGAGCCGTCCTATTGTTCAACCAGTTAGGACCGGATCGCGCCAGTTAGCCGTCACGTGACGTAAAGCCTCAGGCAAGAGCCTATTGTTCTGCCCCGGCCCGCTCGGGTATAAAACGGGACAGAATCGACGGCTCGAGTTAATTGGTGTGTGGTGGTCAGACCAGCAAGTCGAACCGCCAGAGCTGATGAGGGCAGGACGAGGGAGAAAACCTTGACCTAGCGCCTTATATGTAATGCTAAGTGTGCAGTCCCCTAACTGTACAGTAAGAGAGGTGAATTAGGATTGAGCATTGTGTCTTATGAATAATCGTCCATCTCCTTAGCAAGCACTTACAAATCGACCTGATAATTTCCGATTTTGGCGAATAGAACTGCAAAAATTAACCTCCCTTCCTCTGACGTCGATAAATGAGTTAGAAGCCTTGTATATCCAGCAGAAGCCTTGTTAGAATCCAGTTCGAAGCCTTGTATATCCAGCAGATGTTAAGTGGAAGTTACCACCATCATTTCGGTTGTTTTTCACCCCATGAGGGAGGAAACTGGAGTACCCGGAGGAAACCGGAAAAAAAACCGTACATATACAATTCACTTCACCTGGATCGAACCCGGATCAGTAAGAAGCCAAAGATGTGCAGCCGCGACCAAGACACCTAGCAAATATGTTGCCGAGGTGTTCGCGGCCACCCGTGCACCCAAAAACCAGTAAAAAAAACTGAAATATTACGACATTATAGAGCAGCGACACGACGTAGTATTATTGTATATAACTCTATGCTGGAGCCTTAATGGGTTAGCTGCAAGGGGCACTGCGGAGAAAAACAGAAGGGCGTCATACTGAAGCCGATGCTGTGAAGAGTCATTTCTTAGACCTAAAACACGCGATTTTTGTTTAAGCCTAAGAAATCCGCTCTTCCGTTGTTTTTCCCTCCATTTTTATGTAGTGCACCTTGTAGTTATGCCCTCCAAAACCCATACTGGTGCCAATATGGCGGCAAATGTCACTGCTCTATAATGTTGACGGAAAACTATGAGCTGTCAAGCTCTGGAACAACCTGAGACAACCTAAATTTGTACTGGTGTAGGTTACCCTGGGATCAGCTAGTTACAATAAAATTACACACAACTTCATGATTTTTTTCCAGGACGATTTTATTAATACCCCAACCAAGATAAATTAGCAGACGGCCAATCAGTTAGACCTCAAAAGTAGTGAACACGAATACAGATACTAAAAGAATGAAAGGAAAATGATTAGACTAAGCAAAGAGTGCGTGTGTTGCAGGGATCAATGACATTTTTAGAATCGTTTAAAGCAACATCCGGCCTGCCTTATAATAATAATAATAGCATTTTATTGCTCTGAAAAAAGCAAAACGGCAAGTAAGGGTTCTCTGGGGGACCACTAACAACTTACCATAAAAGTTACATAATTAAAAACATGGTAAAAAAAAAAGAATCACATCAAGAGATACATCGTCTAACCGATAAAAACAGTTTTCATAAATACGAGTCTTCGATAGGTGGCCAATTTAGTATTGCTTTTAAAAAGATTAGTTGGGAAATGAGAAGGATAAAAAATTCAGGGATGCAATTATCGGGACGGAGAAGGTGTGCCTTTAAGCACAGCCCGTTCAACAATTTCTTAAAAACACTAAGTGATGAGGCCGAGACAATGCTATCATTCAAGGAATTCCACACTAGGGCGACTCTTACAGCGAAGAAGGATTTCCTACAGTTAAGATTAAATCTGGGGACCACAAGTTTAAACGGTGGCCTCTAGTTCTCGTCTCCGTACTAATTTCAAAGAAGGGTAGCTCAAGTGGCAGCAAGCAATGTATAATTTTGTAAGTTAAAATTAAATCTGCCTTGAGTCTGCGCAGTTCAAATGTGTCTAATTTTACGATTTTCAAACGTTCGCTATACGGCTTCTTACTCAAACCGGGATTTTGTGTATCGCCTCTGGACCGATTCAATGTGATCGATATCCTTTAAAAGGCTCGGCCACCAGACCTGGCATGCATACTCGAAAATTGGGCGGATGTATACCTTGTATGCCCAGAGCTTAGTATTTAAATTTCCAGACGTGAAGCAGCGATGGACGATGGCTGATCTGCGGTTGGCCATCATTTTAATATAATTGCAGTGTGTCGAGAACTTGAGATCTGGTTGGAACCAAACTCCAAGGTTCTTATACTTTTCTGTAGCAACTTTTAAGTTCGAACCGCAGACAGAATAATTCAGATAGTTTGTTGCTTTTCTCACACAGAAGCTCAGGCACTTGTCCTGAGAGGGCGGTAGTTGCCAGACATCCGACCAACAACACACGAGATCAATTTCACGTTGCAGCTGAAAACAATCAGCCTCCGAAATAATTTGGGCTTGCAACTTTAGGTCATCAGCAAATTTTTCTTGATTTACCAATGTGTTATTACAAGTAAGATCGTTAAAGAAAAGGACAAATAACAGTGGACCAAGGACCGATCCCTGTGGTACACCACTGATTACTTTTGTAAGATCAGAAAACTCCTGGGCGATGACTACGCGTTGTGTGCAACCGGTAATGAATGCTTCTATCCATTCCAGCAATTTTCCGTCAAATCCGTAAAACTTCAATTTAGAAAGCAGTTTCGAGTGCACAACCTTGTCAAAAGCTTTTTTGAAGTCAAACAGGATAATGCCTGTGCTAATTCCAGTGTCCAAAGCCTCGGTCCATTTATCCAATGCTGTCAATATAGTTATTGCACTGCAGACCGACCTGGCAAGAAACCAAATTGGTCATTCTTTATGATGTGGAACCGGTTGACGTGTTGCATCATTACATTTCGAATGAGAGATTCCATTATTTTACATGGCACGGAGGTGAGTGACATACGCCGGAAGTTCTTCAATTTGGGGGTCCACTGGGTTACCTTTTTTTAAAAAAATAGGCACTACCGTGCCCATTGACCAGATACTAGGTATAACACTTGTTGAAAATGAAAGGGAAAAAAATTGCTTCAAAGGAGATACAATTTGGGTGCAAATTTGTTTATAAAAATACGCGGAAAAGCCCTCAGGACCGATAGAGTGGCTTGGTTTTAAATGTCAATACGGATAAAATATTTTCCGATGTAAAGGTGACACTTTTACAATTTTCATTTATTGAGTCGGCACTTCCCGTAATTTGTAACGGTTGCTGTTCTTTATCTTTAACCCCATTTTTAGAGAACTCCCGGTTTAGTACCATTGCTTTCTCAACGGGATTAGTTATTAGTGCGCCATTTACCCTTAAAGGTGGAATGGTACGTGTCGATTTAGTTTTTTTACGATAAAAGCGAAACAGTGTCGATTGATTTCCCTCCATTAATTTTTTTTTCCTTTACACATTTCGAATATTTTTTTTTACAGCTAGAGTAAATGTGCCTATTTTCTGCCGTACGATTAGAAATATAGCAGTGCCAGGCATTCAGCTTTTTGTTTAAAAGTTTTGCCAGTTCTTTGGAATTTACGGTTCCTTTTCCCTTTTTGTTCGTTAATGTATGAGTGCATTCTGCAGTAAAATCTCGGATGATGTTCTAGAAGTGATCCCACGCATCATTTACTCGTGAGAAATTACGTAGCTCACTTTCCCAATCCAGACCGTTTAACAGATCACGTAAAAGATGGAAATTGATATGTACCTTACGATAATTCTCAAAAATAGAGATGGTCTGTTGGAGTTTGAAAGAAACCATGTTATGGTCACTCATACCCAATTCGGCCATAACATTAACATCAAAAATTGCACGAACATCGTCGGTGAGAATAACGTCGAGAATATTTCCACCTCTAGTAGGTTTTGAAACTAACTGTGTGTATCCACAATCCGAGATTAGATTAAGGAACTTATTTTGGGTCCGATCGGGCGAGATGGCAACTGTCCAGTCAACACTTGAGAGATTTAGATCACCAACTGTAATATTGGAATGGTCCGGGACAGTTGCAGACTTTATAAATGCTGCCGTTTTCTTAATTTGGTCCTCACAAAAACCTTTAGGGATATAACATACTATAAAGTTAAGATTGGAAGATGTAAGTTAACAGCCATTGCCTCAGCCTCATCAGAAATAAAATTTGTAGTAACACATAGTCCTTTCCTGTAGACAACCGCGATTCCTCCCTGCCCGAGTGGCTCTGTCCCTTCTAATCAGCTCATACAAGAGGCCATTTAACATTCCGCTTACCTTATAACAGCCACGTGCTGATCGCCATCCGCACATACACAATCGCCAAGGTCAACTGAGATAGTAGCTGCGTTCCTCGGAGCTAAAAACGCAGCTACTGTCTCGGTTGGCATTGCGCCTAATAGACAAACCTGCATAAACGCATTAATTGTGTCGTCACAAACCGAATGATTGTCGTCTTTTAATATCACAATTTATAATTTTTTAGGCTAGTGTCTTGTAATTTTGCTTCGGCAATCTGTTGGAATAATTAATTTAATTTTTACCGCATCAGTCTCTTTTAGATTATTGATCTTACGGTAATTATTAGCATATTAGTATATGCACACACAGAGATGAAACGTCATGGTTATTGTAAGCGCACATAGGATCATATATGTGCGTCCCGCAGTAAATATAGTTAATAATTATTCAACAGAAAAACTCCTAGACTCCACATTTTAAAACGAATTTTTACCAAGGAATTGACTAACGGTAAGGAAATAGACCTTTAGGGCCATGCTTGGTGTGGTGGTTCGAGAAAAATGGCGCTAGGAGGAATGTCCTTTTAATAATTACACAATAATAAATCATACAAAAGTAATTGGAAATAGCTGATAGAAAAGGAATTAAAATTTACTGTTATTGTTCGTTCTTTCTTAGTTTACGCTTAACGAAAGTACCGGATGAATTTGTAAATTTCGTGTTCATCTGAGATAAAGAGGATTCCCAGAAAAATAGAAGGCTGTTCTATTCTTCCAAAAGAATCCTTCTGACTGGATTATTTTCCAATCTGCGTAGGCTGATTGTTTCACGTCGTGTTGGTGTCGGAAAAGAATTACATTAGTTTACAAAATTACTTGTTCTTTATTTATTCATCTAATTATTATAGTGTTCGTGGCCTACCTTGAGTTCGCCCCAGAACGACACATATAATCGATTGTATGTTTTCGATAGCAGAGCCCCTTGTTGATATCTTAGATGTTTACAAAAACAATGGCTGCCGTCGATGAAAGCCGCTCCCTCCAGGAAGATGTAGCCGCTCATAAAATATCTGCTGGACTCAAGATACGCTGCGCGCACAATAATTGCGATGGTACACTATATCGGTGTGTTTTTTTCGTGATTTCTTCACATAGCTTACAGCATTGGATCGTGCGCTTCGAGAGTCGGTGAGTAGTAGGACCGGATCTTTGCCATTGGTAGAATTTAGACCAATTTCTAGTACTAGTTCCTGGGTCCATAAACACCCTTGCACACCTTAAGAGATTGCCTTATATTCTGATGGCATCAGGGCAACGAAACCTCATTTAATTGAAGAGGATGCATTATTTAAAAATGTCAACTGTGTCAAAAATTCACGGCTTGAATACAGCGCCAAAACTTGTCAGAAACATCTGCCTTCATCAAGTTGAAAACTGAATTGGAGACAAAAATCGTTAAGTACAACTTCGCTTTATTTTTCTCCTCCTCCGCTCCCTACAATTTTTTTTTGGCAAAAGGTTGATCCTGACCAGTAAAGTTCCGAGGATTCTCCTAACAATATTGCCCTTCGCCTTTCACGTGCTTCTTTTCCTTTTCAAAGGTTATTTTATCGCCTCCTGTATTTCGTTGGTAAATACAAACCAACATCTTGGAAAACTTTACTGAGACCACTGTGCTCTAATTCGTAGATTACGAAAAAATCAACCTTAGAGAAGTATAAACAAAAAATGTCTTATCAGTTTAAATATCAAATATGCTATGTCTATGCCCTTAAGAGATAAGACTAGCCACATCGCTTGTTTTCCTAACTCAATTGGCGTTGTTCCATGCTTCATACAGTTTTGTGGCTCTCCAGAGCATTAAAAAATAGATTTGATTATCTGGACCCGAGCTAATTGCAACTGTTACTCACAATTCGTGTATCACATTCCGTAGCAAGTGTGTATTTCATCTATATCAAAACACAAACCAACAAACACGATAAAAAAAATTTCCTGTGTATGAAAATCGATTGCTGTGCTCGCTCAAACTACGCACCCTGCTTCTGAAACGCGATTGTTTGAAAGCCTTTTAAAACTCACAGGTCTGCTTCTTCCATGCGTTCAGTCAGTTGAAACCAACCAATTTTGAGACCTGTACGTCGTTTTGCTGATACTAAAACGTCAAATACTATCAAATACGTGAAAACTATTTCAGGATGGCAAAGTTCGATCAGACAAATTAATCAGAAAAAAAAACTTGGTCGCAAATAAAACCGTAGAAGGACGACATATTTCTTGACACGTACAATTTGTCGTCCTTTTACCGTTTTTATAGGACCAAGTATATGTCTGATTATTTTGCCTGATCAAACTTTATCACCATGAAACAGTTTTCAGAGCTGTTTTTGACGTATTGGTGGTATTTGACGTTTAGTATCAGAAAAGTGACTTCCAGATTTCAAAATTGATTGGTTCAACTAGTTGAGTGCACGGAAAAAGCAACCTGTAGGTTTTAAAAGGCTGTCAGACATAAAACAGAGATAAATTTCGCCTTAACGAAAACAAAAACAATTTCGAGTTTCTACTGTAAAGATACCTGCAAGTTTGTCGTTCTGTAATTATTAAAACTGTGTGAAACTTGTATCATCCCAGCAATATAGTGACTCTTTCTTAGCATTAAGCATTGTTCGTTCTGCCTATCAGTATCTGTATTTGTCCTAAAATAGCCCATATTAGAAATAAGTTTTGCCACCCTTCGCATTTGAACTGTCCAGCACCAGTACGTAGACGTACATACAAGTTTTTTTCAAGTGAGCTAATTCAGCAAATACTTTTTCACATACTTTACATTTAAGTGGTTTTTTCACCAGTTTTATTTTTATTTTTTTTTAATTATTTTATTTAATTTTTTGAAATTTTGACGAGCCTTAGCCGAAGCAATTGGGGGGTGTTAGCCCGGGGATTCGATCCGGGAAACCTCCGATCATCGTCGGGGCCGAAAGATTGTCTGAATTAGCCAGAATACATCCCATAGCCGCTGAAGAAGCATGGTAGCCTCTCACGCTACCCTGGCCGGCAGTCCTGGCTTAGACTTTGCCAAGGTCCCCTTTCCAAGGGTTCGACCAGATTCGCAAACCTCCAGTAACCAGACTGAGCTCTCTCACCACTCAGCCACGATGACCACGATGAATTAGTTCGTATACTAATTCTAAAACAAAACCAACAGGGGTGAAAGAACCCGCCAAGTTTCAGCCAATCAAAGTAGTGATATCAAAGCCAAAAAGGCTACCACCAAGTTACTACATTAGTTGCCAAGCTAATCCCACCGAGTATTAGATCAAAGGTAGCAATGGTCAAGTTTTTGATTTAACGTGTGAGGTAATAGTCGGTAGAATTAGCTTGGCAGCTAATGTAGTAACGTGGTGGCAGCCTTTTTGGTTTTGATATCACTACTTTGATTGGCTGAAACTTGGCGGGTTCTTTCACCCTTGTGGATTTTGTTTTAGATATCACTTCTGTTATATTTTTTTTTAGCTTTTTTCTAATTAGTCTGCCTGATCGAACACTGCCATCGTGAAGCTGTTTTCACGTATCTATGGTATTTGACGTTTTAGTGTCAGCAAAACGACGTACGACGTAATTGGTTGGTTTCAACGTTCAAACATTCGCATTTCACAAGCAGGGTGCGTGGATTGAGCGAGCACAGCAAACGATTTCCACATATAGGCAAACTTTTCATCGCGTTTTTTGCTTTGCTCACTCAATCTTTCGTTTGGGGTTACTCGCGCCTTTGTAGGGAAATCTTCTTCCGGAGAAGCCGACACATACACTCTCAAGTAAACAAACAGACCTTACGTTTTAAATGGTGTAGATGAAAATGTAGACTTGCTACGGAGTGCAATATACGAATTGTGAGTAACAATTGCAGTTAGCTTCAGTTCAGATACTCAAATCGATTTTGTAATGCTCTGGAGATCAACGAAACTGCGTGAAGCATGGATCGATACCAGTGGAGTGAGCGAACCGAACGATATGGCTAGTTCTCCTAAGGGACACACGGCATCGGCATAGCATATTCGATATTTAAACTGATAGATATTTTTTTGTTTATTCTTCTCTGAGGTTGATTTTTTACGGTGGTGTCAGCAGTCTATGATTTTGGTGGTTTATTTGTTTGTATTTAAACCAACAAAATACAGAAGGCGGGTAAAATAACATTTGTCAAGGGAAAGCAACATACGGAAGGTGAGGGGCAACATTGCTAGAAGATTCCTCGGAACTTTACTGTTCAGAATCGACTGACTTAAAGCCACATTTTGCGAAAAAAAAATTAGAATGGGAGGAGAAAAATAAAGCGAAGTTGTACCTAACGATTTGTACCTCTAAGCCAGTTTTTATCGTGATGAAGGCAGATGTTTCTGACCAGTTTTGGCACTGTTTCAAGCCGTGAATTTTTGACAGAGTTTACGTTTTGAAATAATGCACCCTCAGCAATTGAAAAATTTAACGAGAAGATTTCGTTGTCCTCGGTGCCATCAGAATATAAGGCGATCTCTCAAGGTGCACAATAGTGTTTCTGGACCCAGGAACTAATACTAGAAATTGGTCTAAATTCTACCAATGGCAAAGAAACGGTTCCACTACTTACCGACTCTCGACGCGCACGATCCAAAGCTGTAAGCTATGTGAAGAAATCACGTATAAAACACACCGATATAGTGTACCGTCACAATTAATAATTGGAATAAATAAACAACAAGCAATTTTGGAAACTAATATAACTTTTTTGGATCACCAAGACACCAACACGATGTGAAACAATCAACGCCAGCGTACATAGATTGGAAACAAGAACACAACTGTGATCTAGGTAGCTAGATTTTGTACGGCATATGTGATAGCACATATTGTTGTTGAAAATTTGCAAGCTAAGGCTCGAATGTTCAATGGAGGGCAATGGTGGGGGGGGGGAGGCCTCCCCCTCCGCCCCCTTCATACCATGCCGACCTCGCTTGCTAGCGTACATGAGCTTGAATAGGTAAATCAAGCTCCAAAAAAAGAGCTTTCTGGGAATCGTCCTGCTCGCAGATGAACACTAAATTTACAAATCCACGTGGAATTTGTGTTAAGGGTAAATTAAGGAAGAACAAACAATAAAAATAATTTCAAGTTTCTTTTCTATCAATTATTTCCAATTACTTTTCTGTGAATTATTATTGTTTAATGCACGGTATAGTGACGCCCCTAAAACAGCGATAAATGTGAACTCATTTCTAAAATGGCATATTTTAAGATATAGTATAGATCCTCGCAGTCAGAACGAACAATGCTTTATTCAAAGAAAGAGTCTCTACGACGCTGGGACGATACACAAGTTTCACACATTTTTAATATACAGAATACCAAACGATGGTTAAGAACTTGTAGGTAACTTTAGACCAGAAAATCGAAATTTCTTTTCCTTCGTTAAGACGAAATTGATCTCTGACTAAATACCACGTGTGTTTGTGGACCTATAATTATTTTGAGAAGGACGATCTTGGAAAATCTTCTTTGCGACAATTTAATGTGCAATCGAGAATTGAATTTCATATGCTTTTCCTCTGCACCTCACGGGCCAATCATGAGGATGCGGGAATATGTTCGACTGTTGCCTGCAGAAGCCAACAACGATTACTGCCTTTAGCTTTAGCTTTAGCTTGTGAAAGGAAACTAAAACTTCTAATAAGTTGCAGGTTATCTCCCGTCTTTCCTAGCAAGGTTGCAAGCAAAACAAGAAAGTCGGAGAGTCGAGAAAATCGAGCAACAGCGAGTCAAGACGAGACGAAAATTTTTGTGCAGTCAAGAATGAGACGGGACGTCTTTTATGGAATCCCGTCTTGTGTCGACTCGACAGCAACAGGAACTGGCTGCTAACATGCTGGACCTGGTGTGTTCCCCTAGAACTTGTGCTGGGAGGACCATGTCGGAGGGGTGATCGGACTTAAAATTTCAAATTTCAAATGAGGCAAATGCATATTTTTGAAGTACAAAAAAATCACCAATGTGATTGTTATAACCAGTGTTACTGTGGCGCGCAGACATAGCACTGTGCAGCATTTCCCCTTCCAGTCTTAACACTTTTTAAGATCCTAAGGAAACACAGGATGGTTGTAAAGTCTGGTGAATCCCTCTATCCCATTCCAGACCTTCTCTCAGTAGATCCACGAAATAATAATAATAATATAAGTTTGTTGCAAATGCAACCAGAATGGCAAGGCCCTGGTGGTCACTAACTACCATCCAATGTTAAAACTAAAAATTATAAATTACAAAAGTTTAAGAGTTTAAAAGTTTAAAAGTTTAAAACGAAGATGATGACTCGCCTGCAGAGGAAGGGTAGATGGTATTGGGTTGGGGTCACGAATGCCTTACCATCAAGGTTAGATCTATCAGGAGCACAATGGTCCCCGATGACATCGCCAAACGTGAGGGACAAGTGAGGAGGGGAGGGGGTATCATTGTCAGTGTTTCTTAAATATAATAAAATATAATAAAATAAAAATGCATCCTAGTTTAAAGTTTGGTCAAAACCTATTTTCAATCATAATAAAGATAATAAAAATTAAAAAATTAAAATAATTAAAATTAAAATAATAATAATCTATATATATATATATATATTTCGCTTAGCAGCAGACTTAAATTGTGAGCAAACTTGATGAGGCATTGTTAGGGAGGATTAAACAAACGAAGCTTCAACAATTGGCAAGAGGGCGAGCGGGCTCATTCTTGCCACGGTAGCAAACCAGCTAGACAGGCGTATGTTACACCGGGGGACAACTAGTAATAATAATAATAATAACAGGCTAAAGGAATAAATAAATAACTAAATAAATAGATACATTTGCCACATCAACAATGGAACCTGGAGGGCAGTAAGCCGCTAACACCAAGCTGACTTAATAGCATGTTATTCAAATGTCCTTATCCATGGAAAAATGTACATGCATAACCTATGGCTCGGGGGACATGGAATGATGATAGTTTGAACGAAGTTACCGTTGTGATGACCTTGTAGAGCTATTCCAAGGTCATCACAACGGTAACTTCTGAACTAAACGTCGTAGAATCATCCTGTAATTGGAAAGTTGTAGAGAAACTTAAGCCAATTAAGGCACACACAAAAAACAATGAAATTCTGAGAATGTGGAATCACTGGATTTCCATGCAATCAAAGCAAAGGTGGCACGCAGCAAAGTAGTCACTCCTGTTGTTCCTATCATTCTGCTGCGAATCCATACTCTTTTTTTTTAAGCGTAGGCATATGTTATTCTACAACTTTCCAGTTTACATCACTATTGTGTAGTTCAAAAATTAACATTGTGATGTTTATGAAGGGCCGTTCCAATGTCATGAAGCTGCCATCATTACATGCCCCATGTCATACTTTTTATTTGTACATTTTCGTGAACCTCCGCCGAATAGATTTGAAATGGGAGAGGACTTCTCCAGACTTCTGGATCAAACTGTTGAATATAAGAAACTAAAACCCAAAACCGTACACATTCCCTGCGAAGCGTGCAGATACTATTGCATCGTCAGCGCTGATCTGCAGTGGTTGAAATGGTTAACTTCTGTCTCAGTTATCGAATACCTTTTTCTGGGCTGCATGGCTTTCCAGTAAGCACTCCTAAACCGTTAAAGTTACCCAAGGGCAAAGTAGCAATCGTGGAAAATCCTAATCGTTGCGTTATTTTTTAAAAGGGTCTACCATCACAGCAAGCATTAAAGTCGAAGTAGTGGTTACAGCATGGATTTTTCAGCTATGGACTGGCGCCAGCGATTCAATGAATGTTGGTGGTAGAGCGACGCAGGTGTAGTATCGTCTGAAGGATCGAAGCAGAAGATCATGTCCTTTATTTTACCTTTCAGGATGACGCTGTATACGAATGGGCATTTATCGACATGTAGCCTAAGCAGTCATCGTGTAATCGTTAATCGGAATACCTGGGTTCTATTCCCGGCAACATGAAGAGACGTGAATTTTTGCAATCCTAATTTTTTCTTACAATGGCTTGGCTCGTTTGTGTTTTTTTTTTTAATTTTATTTGTAGCATAGTTTACCGTATTAACCAATCCTGGCTGCAAGACCAATCAATGGACACCGAGTGCCAAACACAGTCAGTAATGAGAAAGTAGAATGGTTAAGCCAAAAGCAGGTGTAAGCAGGTACAAAAACTGTGACTCAGTATTTTCGTTAAACAGAAATAATAGTTTTTAAAGGAACGAATCATACATCGTTTGCTTCCAAGTAAACTGATTTACGTAGTCATGTAATAATAATAAAAAGGTTTCCCACTACTAAGTGGAGCGGACGTTGGAAGGGCGGTGAGCCACTGACTCCAATCCGAAAGAATGCTGCATGGTAATTTATAATTAATACTGCCGCCTCAAGAACCTGGATAGGGGGAATTTATCTAAAATTCTTCGGAACCTACTTACAGAGCTCGCCGAGACTGCTTCCTCAGTCGGGGAGTTCCAAACAGGAACCACTCTCACAGAAAAAAAATGCTGACAACACTCCAGTCTCGAGGGCTGAACTAAAAGCTTCAAAGAGTAGCCTCTAGTGGAGTGAACAGGGCTCAGGTCGAAGAAAGGCAGGTCCACAGACAAGAAACTTTGCAAAATCCTAAAGGTGAGCACAAGATCGAATTTCAGTCTGCGAAGTTCCGGAGGTTCTAATTTCAGCTTTTCCTGGCGTTCTCCGGCCGGAATTTCCTTGAAAGCAGGCAAACTCCTCGTGAATCGTCGCTGGACCAATTCAACTATATCAATATAAGACTTAAGGGATGATTATTGTAATATCAGTTTTATGTGCAGTATAAGAAAACGTCGAAGATTTAAATAAGAAAAGAGAATGATTAAACTAAAGCAGGAGTTGGGTTTATTGTTGGGTTGATTTATGTTTTAGGGTGTTCCAATAATTACAAAATTGTAAATATGGCAAAAGTAATTTGAAAAAAAAAAATGACAAAAAAAATTGAAATTGTTTTTACTTTTCGTTTTGCGTTAATTTACCACTGATAGTACTACAAAGCGGTTTTGTAAATTTCGTGCTACTTTGCAAGGCTCTCACAAAAGGATGGCTCTGTCCATTTCCGGTTCAGCGTAGGTTGGACGGGACTGTTCTACGTTGCGTCGATGTGTTTGTTGACGTCAGTAGAAGTCTAATAGTTTCGAACTTTCGAACATTTCTCTGCCTTATTCATTTAATTATCTAACTGTAGAGGACGCATTAATTATTAATTCACAACGGAACTATACTGTCGTATCATAACTTAAATAAAATAAAAAAAAGAAACTGCCTTATCAACTACTAAGATTATTTCTGGACGGAGAGGCAATTTTGCTAGGAAACCCAAAGGTCTTCTACCTGCCACTATCGACATGAGCGAAATGGTTTTGTAGCGAGCGTTATAAAAACTTATAACCATGCACTTCTGGTCATCTGCCCGACAAAACCCTTAGGCCCTATGGCTGCAGCAACTGAATTTCAGGGTGGTCACCCACCCAAATATCAATCGTTGACCTGCCGAGAACCGGTGTTTCCCGCACGGCAAGGCCACAGACGAGCGTAGTTTATGTTAGTTTTCCGACAATAAACCTCTAATAAGAAGCGATTTCGACAGCAACGATTAGTCGTCCAGCCTCGCCCTCGGACATATTGTTGCAATCTCTATCGATACTAACAGCTATAGCGTTTTCAATTTTTCCAAACGAAGTTTGCAGGGGAATTGATACTTGTGTTTTGAAAATCTGGTGGGCAACTCGTTGGGTTGTGGTTGGTGCTGTTCATGTTGTTGGTCCATTCTCGTGTTCGGAGTGGGTTGGGTCTCTTCCTGGGCCGATGGTGCTGGGAGGAGACTTCAACGCACACCACACGCTCTGGGGTAGTACACACTGTAACACACGGGGACGCTTGCTAGTGGAGTCCCTTGACCAATTGGGTCTGGATGTGATTCAGAATGGTTCAATTACGTTCGTTAGGCGATTTGGTTCCCTTCTTCAGGAGTCTGTACTGGACCTTTTTCTTTGCTCTTCTGAGCTAACTCCTATGCTTTCTTTTGTAGTGTCGGATGATCTTCGCGGCAGTGACCATCTCCCGGTGGCACTGTCCAGTCGGGTACCAGATCCTCTCCGACCCTTGAGGCCGACTGGCCACTGCCGACCTGTTGTGTGCTCTGGCACGTTTGCTCACTGGGCCAACAAGTGGATTCCGAAGCCAACATGTCAATGTAGGCGTGTCAATCCAAGTGGTAGACGTATTGACCCTCTGTGGTGGACTAGAGCCGGCAGAATTGCTGTCTGTGAAAGGCGCAAAGCCTGGCAGCGCTTTGTTCGAAGCCGCTGTGACTTCCGGTGGTTCGAATTTGTTGGTGTTGCGAGGGAAACCCGCTTCATCTTGAGGAAGGAAAAGGCCAGTTTCGGCCGCCGTTTGTGTGATCGTGTCTCAAGTGGCATCTCTCCCTCCGAAGTCTGGGCCTTGGTCCGGCCGCAGGAATCTAGACAGGCGGTAACCTGGGCATTTGACGTGAATGGTGACGTCCTTCGTGGATCTAGCCTCGCGGATGCTTTCAACGCAAACTTTGCTGTTGTGTATGGCGCCCACAAGGGTCCCCCTCCGCCCCCCGTCGTCTCCTCTGAGGACTTAAGTGCTGCTCAGCTGCCTCTCACTCTACTTGAACTCGGGGCAGCTCTTAAAGACTGCCGCCTCGGAAGCTCTCCGGGAATTGATAGTGTTACGTATGCTCAGCTTAAGAACTTAGACTTGACTGGTCAAATGGATTTGCTTGAGTATTTTCAAGGATTGTATGATGGGGCTCCTGTTCCCCAATCATGGCTTTTCTCTGTACTCACTCCTGTGTTGGGTAGGGGAAAGCAGAGATCTTCGGTCTCCAGCTACAGGCCAATTGCCCTTCTCTCTAGCCCGCGGAAAGTGTACCAGGTAGAAGATGCTGGTGGTCTCTTTGAAGCTCAGTATGGTTTTCGAAAGCACAGAGGTGCTCAGGATGCCATGCTGTACCTGGAGTCAGGCATTAGAGAAGCCTGGGCTAATGATTGCTATGCCGTGGCTGTCTTTCTTGACATAAAGGCAGCTTACGATATGGTCGACATTGCTTGGCTTGATCATTCTATGGCCAGCCTTGGTGTCACAGCCAAGCTTAGGACGGCGGTGTTGGCTCTTCTCGGTCAACGGCAGTTCGCAACAAGAGTTAATGGCTCCTGGTCTAGGGTGCTGGTCACGGATAGAGGGCTTCCACAGGGAAGCTGCCTCAGCCCTGCCTTGTTTGCTATAGCTATCAATGCGGTACTTATTGCCCTGAATGCATCAGTCAATGTGGTAGCCTATGCAGACGATGTTGCTGTGTGGCTGACTGGAACTGATCTGCCGGCACTCCTCTTCACTCTTGAAACTGCTATTGCCACTGGTTCTCGTTTGCTGGCTGCCCGTGGATTGGCCATCTCTGGTAATAAAACCGAGCTGATGATTTTCCACCGTGGCATCAAGGCTACGGGGTCTATCCTGGTGGACGGTATCTCCGTCATAGCTAAGGATAAAGTCAGGTACCTCGGGTTCTGGTTGGATCCGCATCTTGACTGGGTGCATGATGCTAATGCTGTCAAGAGTTCTATTTCTGCTAGGCTCAATATCTTGAAGTCGGTTGCAGGCAATAAGTCGGTTGCAAAGAGAGCCACTGTAAATGGACTATATAAAGCGTATATTCGAGCTTGCGCTGATTTTCACATCCCGCTGCTGCTCACCTCCACTAGGGCTTTGAAAGATATCCAGGTGTCACTGAACAGTTGCTTGAGGGTGGTAACAGGCTGCTTGCCATCTACCCCTGTGCTTGCACTGTTAGTGGAGTCGGGGGACGTCCCGGTCGAAATCAGAGCTAAACAGTTGCTCACACAAGTTTGTCTTCGAGCCTTGGCAAGAGGCACCACCGACCCGTTGGCGATGATCATTCGTGACTCCATGTCACTCTCGCAACGTGCTCGGAGCTTACTTGGTTCCCCTGGAATCGGAGCCTCCCTACTTGTTGAGAGGCATCTGGAACGTCTTCCTTGCCCCTCCATTAGTGTTTCTCCCCCACCGTGGCTCTGGTGCGGCATTGCGAGTCGTGCACTGTGCGGTGATTCCAGGCATAGTCGTGACCCTCAGTTTATTTCAGTGTATTGTGATGCCTCCTTCACTGTTGAGGAATGTTCCGGTGAGATAGGAGTTTGCATCCCAATATTTAGAATTGAACGTAGCTACCGGCTTGCGGCCGTTCCTTCGGCTTTTGTGAGCGAACTTGTGGCAATTTCAGTGGCTCTGGACATCAGCCTTGATTTGCAGGTCCGAAAAGTTGTAATTTTTACTGACTCCCTTGCAAGTATGGGGTTCCTTCGAGGGTGTTTTGCATCTATGAACGTTTCCCACCCAATTGCCATAGAGATTGGCTGGAAACTGTTTCTGGCCCATCAGGCTGGTTACCTCGTTGCGGTTGAGTGGGTAAAGGCGCACTTCAATGTCTTTGGTAATGAGCTTGCAGACGACCTTGCGAAGAAAGGAGCCTCACAGGTCGGCCCCGTTGTTGAATTTCTCGTTGGCCCAAGAGATATTCATCCAATCGTTCGGCGTCACGGCATAAGAGAGTGGAGTGAGAAGTGGAGTAGTGGCATCACCGGCCGCTCACTCCACAGCGTTCACTCAACCGTCTCTACACCGAAGTATTTGGATGCCATGACAAGAAGAGAGGCAGGAATCTTGTCCAGGCTCCGCATTGGACACACACAGTTGCGGGCTCATCTCTTCCGGCTGGGGTGGGCCAGGACCCCCCGCTGCGACTGTGGTGAGTCCGACGAAACTGTGTTTCATTTTTTGTTTGATTGCCCCGGTGGGCTCCGCAGCGTCGCTTTGTGTGTACTGCAGTTTGGCGAGTTCCCCCTCATGTTCCCCGTGACAAAGTTAATATCCGGAAAGTCCTAGGCTTTTGTAAGACAACTGGTAGGTTCAGGGCTGTTGTCCCCTAACTACAACTGCCCCAGCATTGCCTTGCTTGCTCCCCTTCGCTGGTGCCTGGTGATTGGGGGTACTGGGATTAGATAGTAGGAGTGTTGTTTTGGTTGGTTTTGTTGGACCGGTTCAGTCATTTGTAGTTATAGTTGTAAGGGGGCCCAGGTTTATGTGTGACCCAGGACTCTTTGAGAACCGGTGTACCTCTGGTTAGTATTAAGTTAGTTTTTAAGATAGAGGAGAGTGTATGGCGTTGGGGCCTTTATTTACTCTCGTAATAAACTTGAACTTGATACTAACAGCAGCATTGGGCCTGTTTGACACTTGGGCGGGTGATCGCCTGGGAATCCTGATGCGGCAGACATAGGGCCTTAGAGCTTCGGCGGGCAGATGACCAGGAGTGATTAACGCTCGCTACAAAACCCGACGAACCACTCCTTTGATATACTAACACAACTTGTTCACGGTTCGTCGTCGTAAAACTGGGGTAATTACTAACACCTAAACAAACAGTGTGCATTAAAAACTGGCCTTGTGAGAGTATAGGCACACTAACCTACGAGACAAAGAAAATACAACTGCCCCGACTGTAACCCGAACCTAGGACATCCTGCATAATGCTCAGGGTGCTCTAACACTGCACTACCTGGTGAACACTGGCTACAGGCGCCAGCTGAAATTAGTAGTTATTTAGCCTATCTCAGTGGTGATCTAAAGGTCAAAAACGTATACTAGAATACTGTTATGCCTGTTTTCAGTACAGTGTAGCGTCATGGTAAAACATCATGGTGTACATAACATCACTTTGAACCAGAATGTCTCTTCATACGTATGCTCCATCTAGTTTTTGTAAGTCGGATATTAAATATAAAATTTTTGATCTAGTGAGCGTCAATTATTGGCCCAACACATTTCATGGTATAACGGTCCTATGGAGTGTTTCTTGATACTCAATATCATGAACAGATTGCAAAAGGTTTTATGTGCGATCAACGAATTTTTACTTTTGATAGCGCATTTTGTTGCCAATTAATTCGTAGTTTTTTGTTTTAATTCACCACGTGTTTTTGCCAGCACTTAACTAACACGACAATGCAAAATAATGTAAATGGAATACACTTCGCTAATGAGCTATTGTAGTATTTCACCCAACTACAGAACGAAAGTATAGTTGTTACTGTATTTTAATTCGTACAGATGTACTCGACGTACTGTCTCATACAATGTTATGTGTCACAGAATCACTACCCTGATTAAGACTGTTGAAACTTCCGTTGTACGTACGAATTTACAATCGTAAGGCTCATACATTGACGTTTGTGCTATCACTCACATCGGCAGTCAATGGTATTTACTGCGGGCTTAACGTCATAATTTTTAAAATCCGAAATGCAAACGGATTCCGAAAAATTTAAGAAGCGGAAGTTTGCCAAGTTGGCTGATTATTAGGGTTAATATTTCCTTGGTTTAATTATGTAACAATGCTGACCTATTTTGAAACTTGGTGGATTTAGAGCACGTTTACGCAACCACTCGCTTTTGTATTCTCGCAGCTAGAAGCTAGAAATCACCTCAAATTCCAACATGGCGGCGGTTTATGTCTGCCGCCTCGCAACGAAAACAGCAAAAACGTGAGTTCGTTTGGGAAAATTGTTTCGTCATGAGGAATTCTTTATATCATTGGCACGGATTATAAGACTAAGTATTTACTCAAACGATGTCGGATTTAGGTATCGTTGTTACCATGGCAATGTCACCTTTGCCATCGCTATTGAGTTCTAGCATAGATTAGAAAGTTAAATTTCTAATCTATGGTTCTAGCTGCGAGAATGCAAAGGCGAGTCGCTGCTAAACGCGCCTTTACTTATCACCCAATAATTGTTAAACGTAGATCAAAATATAGTTGCGGCCTTGCAGTGCTGGAAACACCGGTTCTCGTCCGATCCCCGAAGTTAAGCAGCATTGGGCAGGATTGATACTTGGGTGGGTGACCGCCTGGGAATCTGGCTGTTGCAGATATAGGTCCTTATTCTTCGGGTAGATGACCAGGAGTGGTTAACGCTCGTTAAACCCTTTGAAACCCTTTGAAAATATAGATGCAAAAAAACTGAGCTGAAAATTTTAATGCAAGAGTTACTGATATGTTATGTTTTATGGAGTTTTAATAATTACAAAATGACAAATGACGGTTTAAGATTCTGCAAGTAACTACAGAAAAAAGTAACGACTTTATTGAATACTACATTATTAAAAACGACGTAACCAATCTGTAGAAAAGAGTCTTCAGAAATTGTTGTTTTTTTTTAGTTGTAAATGTATTCACTGGTAATAAAATTACCAAGTGGTTTTGTAAATATGTTAGTTGTTTTGAGAAAAGTTAAGTTGGAAGGATTTTGCCAAAGATGAATAAATAGTGTTCAGTCAGGGCCGAATGTCTCACTTATTTTGCATTCTGAGCAGTGTATACGTTGAAATCCAGTCAAATGAAACTGCAATAGAAGATCACTAAATATACAACCACCATAGCATACACGAACTGCAGTGAAAACTCGTATGTGACATCTTAGCCAGAAAAGAAATCACGTGGCATCATGTGGCCAGGCATCGACGCGCCATTAAGCCTCAATCCCCCCATCCCCCAGGCATCGAACCAGGATATTCCTGCATTGTGACGCCCTCTGTTGTCAGCAACTTGTTACTTACTGACGATAAGGCTTATAAGGCGAGTTGGCAGTTACCTTGGTAGTGTCATGGTAAAAGTGCTCAGAGGTAAAAGCATTCGACTTGTCACTGGAAGACCTGAGTTCGATTCCCATCGGGTTGATAACAGGTGAATTTTTCTAGTCAAGACGGCCGCAATTGTTTTCAGTACAGTCCCCGGACGTTTGTTTATTCACGTTAAAAATCAGTTAAACGAAAGCTATAATATGTTTCATGGGGAGCGGAGGGAAAAAGAGGGGACAACTTGGAGAAAAGGAGGAAAGGGCGGATACAAAATTGAAAAAATAAACTGCGCCGTGGATAATATGACGCATAAGAAACAACGTAACATCGTAATAAACACAAATTTAGCTACAATGAAATCTCTTCTCCCAACAACAACTTTAAGGTCCTCCCCCCCCCCCCTCCCACCGAATCTATTGGCGTAGATTATACAGGGTGAGGCGAAAGTTTGGTCACATGCAAATAACTGCCGTTATAGTGGTCTTATGTTAATTCTGAAGATATATTTATCATGTAAATCGGCTATGACGAAGCCAATGAATACAGTTTCAATGACCTTGAAAACCGCATTCAAGGTCATCCACGTCCTATCTTCCCAAAGACACAAGATACAGCAGAAAAGTGAATTACGAAGTTGTACGTGAGTATTAAAGATGTCCAACTACGAAAACAGATTGAAAGTCGGAGCACAATTACAATAGTTACGAGGTAAACAAAATAGCAACAATGTCTTTCCTGAACGTTTTAACTGCCATGTAGTGAAGCTTAGGGGCTGCCCCTTTAAAAGCCAGTGCACGTATGTGATCCGAGTCTTTCCTACGTCAATAAATGCAAGTAAATTAATGTACTGCAGGATGCAATAAAAGAAAACAACGCACAATACGGATTAGGTTCAAAAGTATTGAGCCATCATTCACAACACAGAAAGTCACGTTCGGTATATGATTATTTTCTGATTTTACATTTTTTTTTTCTGGCAATGACGCATCTTTGAGGGACATCCAGCCCGGTCGCAACAATTGGCCAACAATGCAAAACGCATTGTTGTTACGAATGCCCACACTGCATTTCCAAAGGCAGGAAAACCCTAAGCATTAACATTCATTATGACTTTTTAATAGCTTCATAAATGATTATACATTACAGATTACTTCCATTAAAGAGTAAATTAGTTTTATGCTGAACAGGGAACAACTGACAAGAATAATTTGCGTCCCTGGCTCATTGGGAGAGGCGGGTTTCTATTTCTGACACCCAGGACTGTGCAGATTTTATCCCCCAACCCCCAAAGTAAAGTGCTTTCCTCGGCTTTTCTTTTTTTCAGGAAAAATGCAAGATAGACCTATAGATACTCTGAAATAGGGGGGGGGGGGGATTTGAAAATTACACCCTACTTTACGACCCCCTGCTAGTAGAAAACGTACGACCACTTCATTGTTAAAATGCAATTATTTTTCTTGTTTTGTGAAACGTATGGCATCATAAAGAAAAAAACATTTGGAGAAAACGGCGAATAAATACATTTTTTTTTCAAAGCTTTGTTGCTTCGTTCTTTGGGGAACTTTCATTCCTGAACATTGCAGCCGCCCCCCCCCCCCCACTCCGTTAATTATGTCATGTCTTCCAGTCGGTAACATGTATTTTCGGATAATACTACAACTATAGCCTACTATTGCAAGGTAAAATTCCGCCCCGCCCCTCCCCCCAAAAAAGTTTATTTACGTATATAAATGACCACACCTTTAAACTATGCAGCCTCCTCCCATTTGCCCACCTGCCCATCTATTTTCGGCTTATTCTGATTTTTTCCTGAACCGTTTATCCTGAAAAAAAGCCGATGAGAGCACTTTTTTGGGCGGGGTTAGGGGGGGGGGGGGAGAATCTGCGTAGTCTTAGGAAGTGAAATGTAAATCCACCTCTTCCAGTGAGCAAGTGACACAAATTCATCATGTCAATTGCTTCCTGTTCACCATAAACTTGTAATTTACCCTTTAATGGAAGTAATCTGTAATGCCATAATGATTTATGGAGCTGTTTAAAAGTGCGGCCATTCAATGGTCCAGGGTTTTCCGGCCTTTGGATGAAAGTTAGGGCATTCGTTAACGACAATGCGTTTTTTCGTTGTTGGGGGATTGTTGCGACCGGGCTGGAAATCACTCAAATGGGCATTATGCTTCGGCAAACAGAATCCACCCAAAACCAAAACTGGTAGAAGAACCCGCCAAGTTTCCAAAAACGATCGGCCTTTGAAGGTATAGTGATATCATTCAACCAGGCAAAGGCCGCCAAGGTCAATCCTATTAGCCAAGTTAATCGCACCGACTAATAGTTCGAAAGTTAAATGAAAACTAGAACATTGCTACTCGCTATCAAGGAATCACATACCGAACGGACTTTCTGTGTTGTGAATGATGGCTCATTACTTTACGCCTAATCTGTTTCCCTTTTCGTTTACTGGAATCTGAAATTTAACTGCACTCATTGACGCAGGAAATACTGGGAACTCATGTATTCGCTTGTAGAGGCAGCCCCTTAGCTTCACTGCATGGCAGTTAAAACGTTCAGGGAAGACTTAGTTGCTATTTTGTTTTCCTCGTAACTATTGCAGTTGTGCTCCGATTTTCAATCTATTTTTGTAGTTTGTCATGTTTAATGCTCGCGTACAACTTTGTAATTCACTTTTGAGCTGCACCTTTTGCCGTTTTGAAGATAGGATGTGGATGACCTTGAATGCTGTTTTCAAGGTCATTGAAAATGTCTTCATTGGCTTCGCCATATCTGACTTACATTACAAATATGTCTTCAGAAATATGAAGTCATTAGAAATATGTCTTTATATCGGCAAATATTTGCGTGTTACCAGACTTTTGCCTCACCCTGTATGTGATGGTGATATACTGCATTATGTATTGGGGGTATGTTGATAAAGGAGAAGGAAAATCAAGTCAAATGGTTGGTTCAAGAATTTTCTAAAAATTCCTGTTTAAAATGGACCCTAGTTAAAAATGAAACAAACAGGTGTACTCTTACGAATTGATTTTGTAGCGACCGTACGTATCCCATAGATTTTTTTTTATTTGGTAACTTCATGAAATCGTAAACCTATTGGTTGCTATTGCGGCATGTCACGCACTTTTCAATTCCTAACTGTATTGGGCTAATTTAGAAGCACCGACCATAATTGCTGCACACTTTCATAATTGCTCCGACGATATTTTGTCATCGACGTCCCTAAGAATCCGTCTCTCGTCGGTCAACTCGAGCGGAAAATGGACCAGATTCATTCCAGTTTGAAGAAAAGTTGGCAACAATCAGAGCAGCAGATTTATAGGCACGTGCAGATGCGCTATTGCACGTCCGTCTCAAATCCAGCTTCGTCTCGTGAGAAAAACTCTTATTCGTAACATCAAGTATTTATAGGGTTGGGAGGAGAATTTGTGACCGAGACCCATACTGAAACGTCTTGGATACATTGACATTAGTTCAGTCTTAGTTTATAGAGGGCACCACATGTTTTATGTGGGAATTTCTACTCAGTTTTTAGCTTAAAAATAAACTAAACTAAACGAAACTAGCTTTTATTTAAATTATTATTTATCCTAGCTTATAGTTATAACTTAGTTTACTTTAGATTTGGGCTGAAAAATGCGCAAAAATTACCAGATAGAACACGTGGCGCCCTCTGAAAATTCGGACTGAACTAACTGAATGGGGACGAATCTAACGTGTTTCAATAGGGACTTTTTAGAGTTACAAATTCTCCTCCCAAACCCTATAAATTCTTCGTAACATAAACACCGTTTTAAGAGGCTACACGGCTAAAAAAAAATTACGAACAAATTATCAAATTGTCATTTTATAGTAGAAAAGAATTAAAAACAATTAAGAAAGCAAATAGTCTGCTTTTAAGAATGACGCTGTGAGAATAAAAGTTTTGAATAACGTTGGTGTTTGCCTAATTGCTAGCTTGCTATAGCCTGTTCCACATTCTGTATGCGGGAAACTAGCTGTGTGATGCCACCTTTCTTTGCATACGAGTGCAAAAACATGTGTATATCATACTTGTATACTCTACACAGTTATACTGTTAGCATCTACGTGTGGGATATTGGCATGTCTTTGCAATCGTAGTGGAAGAAAACCTGACGTCATACGGTCAGTTTCCTCCACACATAGTTAGCAAATTTCACAAAAATAAATTCCTCCCCCCGGTGGGTAAAGCTAAAACTTTGCAGAGGGAGGGGGGGGGGGGAAGGTAAAGTGTAAATTCAGAGTTACCAATCAATCTCAATAATATTTTAAGAGCAGAGATATAGCATTTTGTTATTTGGTTTTAGGGAACATGAACTAAACTGGGTTATCTGCCCCGCGACGATGAGAGGGACAATTAAGCTGAAGAAATCCAAGCGGAACACCCAGGATCTTTTACATGCCACAATGAACATGAACACGAGAGCACAGGACAGTTTGTTGTTGTTTTTACTCTTAGGAAGCACGAACCCAAACTGGGTTATCTGCCCCACGACGGTGAGAGTGACAATTTAGCTGGTGAAATCCAACATTTTGAAATTTTGACGACTTTTACATCGCCCGTAAATTTTGGGATCACAACATCTTGGGGGTTGCAATTTAGGTCGTTTATGTTGATCAAAAACAACATAGGCCCTAAAACGGACCCATGTGGGACACCACTCGTTACTGAGATTGGATCAATGCATGTTCCCCACGCAGGCAGTCAGACTGCGATTTGAAAGGAAGGACTGTACCCAATCGAGAATACTACCGCCGAAGCCGTAATATTTCAGTTTGATGTACGATTTATTACGAACCACGGAATCAAAGGCTTTCGCGAAATCTATAAAGATGATTTCAGCTGGAGAATCGACATCAATAGCACGCGTCCAATTATCCAGACATCTGTGCATCTCAAGAGTGGTGCTTCGTTCCGGAATCAAACAAATTGGTCCAGCAGAAGGATGTATATATCTCACGTAATTATACATCAATCATATATCTCATGCTAGATTGAGTTGATGCTATGTCGAATTTTTATCTTCAATAAATTGGACACAAATTAAAAAGAGGAGAAAAGCATGTGATTTGGTCGTAGAATTCCCATTTTACCGAAAATTTGTCCCGTTTCGCCGAAAATTAAGCCCTGCTTAAAATTCGACGAAATATAAATTCCTGTTTCGCCGAACTAAAATATTCTTCGAAAGTTTAACATTACAGAAGTTAAAGAAGCATTCCTAGTTAAAAGGAATTTATGATTATCATCGGACGAATTGTCTGGGGGCAAAATGTCCGGTCACGAATTAACCTAGCACCAAATTGAATTGGATTTTGCCAATATATCTTAGTAAACGATTTTGTACACCAAATACCACGAACAACGCTTCAGCCGTACCGTAAGTATCTCATGTGTATGGCCGGAGAGTCGCGTTACGTATTTCTCGCTCTGCTCAACGCAACTAAAAAGAATGGTCACGTGGGGTTTTTTCTTCCATGAAAAGGAAATGATGTTGGTTTTGCAACCTACGTTTCAAATTAAATATCGTATCCTGAAAAACGGCTTTTAATAGAACTAACCAAAGGTAAGGCAGAGAAATTAAACTGCAGTGAGAAAATGTAAACAAAAATTCATTGTAACATGGGGGGGGGGGGGAACTGCTGGTAAAACGGGTGCTTCTTTAATATAATATCAGTCTGGAATTTCACAAACTGATCTGTTTTAATTTGTAGGAAAAAGTAATACTTACAATGTCTTTTCGACCTCACTACGATCAGCAACACTAGAAACTGGGCTTACCTGGAAAATACAAGCATAATAATATACATTACTGTCTGGTCATTTTTTATGCAAAAATGAATCAATATAAGCCCAGTCCTTAAAACTAACTATTTGCCCAGTATAGTGAAACACCTTCGCATATCTTTCTTGTGAATGGCCTTCGAAAATTAACCTATAATGTCCGCGGCCTGTCTTGAGTCCTCTGCAGCGGCTTTAATCGATGGCCGCCATTGTTTTTGTAACCATCTTGGATATCAACAAGGCACTCTGCTACCAAACACATACAATTGATTATCTATGTCGTTCTGGGGCGAACTCGAGATAGGCTGCGGACACTTTAGTTTGAGGAAGTCAAAGTGACTTGGATTTTATTGATAGGGCCTACGTCATGAATTTGTAGCCGTTTTTAATCCGAAAACGTCAAATAGAGCGGTTCGTCATAGTATCGATGCTTATTCAAGGTTCAGCAATAAACAACGAAGCACAACACTGTGAATGGCTATATTCAAGGGACAGCAATCAAACGAAAATCGTCCACTGCTTATTTCCAATAATTCGTAGTGTGACATGGACAAGCTTGCGTTGCGGTTCGGTACTATAACTTTTGCAAAATGGCTTCAGAAAACCGTGAATAAAGCGTCAGTGTTTCGTAATAGCAAGTACAGTACGTAAATAAACTTGTGTGTTGTTCAACACATGAGTTTATTTACGTACTTGCTATTACGAACCTTTTACGCTTTAATCACGGTTTTCTGAAGCTATTTTGTAAAAATTACGGTACCGAAACGCAACACACAAACTTGCCCACGTCACACAACGAATTAATGGAAATTAACTGAGCAAAAAACGGCTTCGCCGTTTAGAAAAAAAAAAACATTAGAGCTCAAATCCCCATACTCACAGCCGTGAAGGTACACGAATAAAAACGGATTGCAGTTTACTCGAACGCAACGAACTATAATTTGAACTACAAGTTGTGTTCATTTTGTGTATGCATTTTTATCTTTCAATTTTGTAGCGTTTTGCTGTTTATGGCGTCTATTTTGTGTGTATTCGTCTTTATTGCCATTCACTTGTCATTCCTAGCTGTTCACAACGTTGGCTTCTTTGTTTAATGCATCCCATATAATACCGAATCCTGCATATTATCTTCCCTTTAATATGAATCTTAACATTACTAAAAATAATTAAAAGAGGAATTCAAATGGTTGCAGATAAAGGGAACGGATTATGTTTGCATCTGTATTTGCCTTTACAAAATAATAATTTTTACATATTTTTCGCTTGATCTTACGTATGCAGGGCTCCACCTCTGCCTCCTCCCTGTTTCACCACCAGTCCTCCGGCCCCCCCCCCCCCCCCCCCCCCCCCTCTCCGAAGTCTTGAACAAACCCAATAGCCTTTATCGCGTTTCTTTAGGGATTTCAAATCCCTAATCTTGTGGTTACCCTTAACATTGTTATCATGGCTTCCTTCACTTCAGAACCTTATCTTCGCGAAACGCACAAGCCGAACAACAAAATGGAGAAAAGAAATAAGCAGTGGCTACGGACCGGGAGACAAAGCAACCTTTCAAAAAAAGCATGTGAGGTGCTAAGGGAGTGGACGATAAGTTTCGAATCAAGCCCATTTTTTATTCACTCCTTACTGCGTAGCTAGGGGACTAAACACATAGCATCACATATTCGGCATCAACCAACAAGGCTTAAACTTATACCGACCCTGATTAGCTCCAGAATTCCAACTTATAAACACCAACTGAGGAAGCCTCGTCCAGCCTGCCCTTTTATAACTGCTGGCAGAGAGGATTTACGCCACGTGACTGGCTGACTGCAGCGATCCGGTTCCAACTGGTTGAGCAGCCGGACTCGCTTGCTACCCGGCTGTTGGCGCTCGGCCAATTCCCGCGTTCAGGCGGCAATTGGATGGGTGCGGAACAGCTCATGTCACGGCAACGAGCACCGCGAAGTGTTAGCTTCTCGTTAAAGCATTGTAAACGAAAGGTCCAAACATTAGCATAAAATGAAGACGTGAAATTACCTGCAAATGTTAATAGCAAACGACGAAACGCTATGGAGCCAACACGGATGACAACTTGACAAATGACAGCAATACTGACGAAAAAAAGGCTCGTGCCATCCTGAGCCCATCAATTAAACCTGGGTCTTAGAATTTGGCCTCCAGCCAACTAGACCACTACATCCACACTCACTGTAAAAATTATGAAATTAAAAACTCAAGCCCAATCACAGCAAAAAAAAAAAAAAAAAACAGATAAAAACAGGAGCTTTCACCCAGTCTTACTGGGCATTCTCAACGGCTACCAGATTCAAACTTGGCTCCTCCCACTGTTGCTAAGCAACAACAAACCATGCAGAGCTGCCACCCCAGCAACCAAGCACCTCACACACACCAATATTCTCTTCACACCTGGTGCAACACGGTCAAACCCCCAGACAACCAAATAAATAAATATTCAAACAATTAAATATTCCCAATAAACTAAATAATTAATAAACAAATAAAACTTTATAACTGTAAGACTGGGCGAAAGTTACTGTTTTATATCTGTTTTTTTGCTGTGATTGGGCTTGAGTTTTTAACTAGACCACCATGCTAACTTGGGACTATCAAGATCCCTGTTAACTTGCTATAAATGTTTGGTTAAGGCACCCTCCCCCTCCTCCACAATCTGTGGCATTCGTACGTTAATTCTATGGTTACTTAATAAGGACTTTGATAATGTTGAGTTATCACAGTGGTTTAGTACACAATCGGCCCAATCCAAAGACCCGGGATCAGTACCCCGCCTTCAAAAGACACATGAATTTTATCGCCATTATTGCTGCTAAGTAGTCATCCTTAGCTGTTAGCATCGGCATGTGTTTCGCTATCATATTACTGTTTTTTGGGCTCTCTACTTCACCTGTAACTTTTGCGCTCAGTCGGCCATCTTTGGTGCGAACGATTCAGCTAACTGCATGGTGCACCAGTGCTTTCGCTTACTTGGAATGTGACAATTGTTGCTGGCGAATTTCACCAAAAACAGTGTCCCGGTATATTGACACTTCTTTGTCTCCCAGTCCACCAATTCTAAATCGTAAAAACTAGGAATGAATATGTTAAATTAACACCGTATGTAAAATAAATATTCATATCTTAAGCATACGTGAAAACATAAATAGTTTTCGCAATATATTATTTTGTAAAAAATTAAAATAACGTTTCAAGGGAAACTAAATTTAAGAAATAAAAACTATGAAAGGGGAAATAAAAAGGTTGTTTTTTGTTTACACGTGGAAATTTTAACAGAAGAGTAGATATAAACACTGTTGTGTACACCAAAACACCAACTGCGTAAATGGGGGTAAAGTGCATAAAACACCGAAGCCTCCGTTTAAACTCAAAGGAGCTTTCTTCCAACCCATTTCCATCGCCCCTCCCCCCCTTGACCATAAAGATTCAATGCAGATAGACAAATTGCACTGATTACCTTGCAATAATTAACAGTGAAAGAAAGATAGTTGTTCTTTTGTTTTATTTACTGTATAAATTTAATCTACTTCACCATTCTAAGATAAGAGCACCCAACAGGATTGAAGTTACCACAACCAGGAACTGACCACCGTCATTCCTCAGCCACCACTACCTCTTCTCCCCTCCCCCAACCTCTTCCAACTAAACACACACAAAAAAACACAAAATAGCTTTTCTTCCCCCAACGACCATTTTCTAGCTACTCCCTCCACAAGTGACAAACGGCTGTTGTAATTTGATGCTCCAACGCGAGTAATTAGGGTCTACTTAATTGTTTAAAGCAATTAAGTGAGGTTTAAATTCGAGAAGAAGCACAGCGATAAAGATGGCGTCCTCTTAAAACCTTACCTCAAACGGTCACCTCACAAAGGACATCACATTAATTCAATGTATTAAAAGGACATATATCCTTCCGGTATATCGTGCGACCCGATGAGATTGCAGTTGGCAAGATTTGCACAGGTTAGAGTTAATGTCGCCAAATCACCTCGCACGCAAGAAAAAAACAAGAAAATGAATGTGTTGGCAACATTTACGTACATTTGAACTAATGTCGCTAAACTGAGTCATGCAGGAAAGCCAACAGGAATTTATGTTCCTTTAAGAGATGTGTATCATTTTTTCTTGATAGTCCGCATAAATTACAGTTACAAGGCTTTCTTCGTCCATCATTAGTCGGTCCATTGCTATTAGTCTTGTTCAAACTTAATAATTTCGTTTCGTGTCGAATCGAGTAGTCCACTGAATCGAGTTTCGAATCGGGATTGGATTTTGCAAAAGTTAAAGCTAAAAAAAATTACATAAAGAGAATTAATTAAAATCTTGCAAGGCACCTGATGACAATAAGAATTAAAAATTTTATTTTCATCCAATTATTACAATTTCTGGCCTTTTTCACAACACAAATCTTCAAAGACCCCGGCGTTGTACAATGAAACGGATCGTTCAGCGCCCCGTAACTCCGAAATGGCACGAGCAATTGAAATTTCTATTTCTATAAACGGCACATCTCCGGAAGGAGATCTTTCGAATGAGCAAAGAACCAGCGTTCTAGGACAAAGGGTTCAGTCTGTAGAGACCATTGTATAAACATGTCCAAAGAATAACAACAAGAAGTCCAAGCCAAAAATGAAACTCACGTTTCCAGCTCAAGTCCAGGTCTCTGAAGTGACAAATCGGAAATTTATAAAAGTTGGTATACGTGTTCACCAAGTCCAACAATTGTATACTAAATTTGAGTGGAAAATGTTTAAAAGCGGCGGAGAAATTAAGCATCGTACCTTCAGCTTTAACATGGGAGACTGAGGTCAAACCTTACAGTATAGGCTTCCGCCTTTACTAATACCGGCTACTCTCTGTTGCCACTCATTCAATGTGGTGCTGAAGTGTTGTGGGTTGCACTGTGTTCAATTTTATTGAACTTGAATAACTGATTATTTCTAGAACTTAATTGTCTGTGTTTTGTTATTTCCCTCTTATCTTATAATCACTTACGCATATCTTATCCAATACAGGTGCAAACCCATTTCCGTTGCTTTCTGGACTTTAAAGTGGTACTATTACCGATTGAGAAGTGAACGAAAATACCACCCCGCCATCTACTGACGGTGATATTGTTAATCTTTACAGCCTGCTCCCAGGTGCACGAGGACGTACCAAATTTTTACTCAATAACAAAGAAAGCTCGTGGCTTGTTTGTTGTTAAAGGAAATGGCGCTTGGTGCAGGCAAGTGCTAGAAAGCACTAGATAGCGCTTTTGTTCCCAGATTCTGCCTACTTTCAATCGGTGATAGTGCCACTTTAACAGCGAGTGAAGAAAGAAATTCGATGACGTGCTCATGTCGATAGTGGCTTATAAAAGATCTTAGGAATTTCCGAGAATTATTTTCCTTTTCCGTCCCGAGATAATCTACAGCACTTGAAACCGACGTTAAATAAAACTTTTCATTGCTTGCCTTTTACTATTTGTTTGGTGGGG